>VDFB02161471.1:0-54203 GCA_007258455.2 Sequoia sempervirens | reverse complement strand
TGGTTCAACATTTTCAATCATTTTCCCCTGTGCATTTGGCAGGAACTCCTGCTGCACAACAGCCCTTGCCTTTGGCAGGGACTCCTGTTGCACAACTACCGACTGTACACCCATACACATAAATACATTTTCTTTTCATACAAACAATATTTTAATACATCATTTTATGGTAAAAACACCAGTTAAATCTAAAGACGTATAAGAACTATAAAGAAATAGTTCTGTAAGATGTTTGACAATAATATATGAGACAATCTGACAAATTTAATAAAAATATTTGACTAAATAAAAGAGAAATAAAATTAATTCGATTCTAAGCAGTTTTATAAAAACACAATTAAATCAAAAAATTAATAGGAGATGGAGAAAAAAGTATTTTATAAGATTCTTAATGATAGCATTTTCTACAATGTTGGCAAAATCTTACGGACAAACTCCTCCTGGTTTGCAAGATACACAACTAAATTAGCTTCTTTGGAGCTCTATGGGCAAAAATTACTAAAGTGAAGTTATAAAGCTGCTCATGCTTTGTAATTCACGCCATTCAATTATAGTTGCAAAAATAATAGCAGAATAAAGCACAAATAACAGAACAGGACAAATGTAAATTTTGAAAAATCGATCTCTGGCACACCCAATCAGTTTCAAAGAAATGAAAAACTCCCTATAATGGGTTTGTTTGAGAATGTTGTGCAATGTAGTTTTGTTCAAGCCACAGAATAAGCTATCACTGTTATGAAAATCAAATGCATTCGACAAGAAACACACTGATCTGCATTCAGATGTTGAAGACATACCTCAAGGCTTGAATATATTCAAGAATAGACATCAGAGCAGCAAGTTGTCCAGGAAAGCTCACGCCCTTCATTTTCAAGTTTCAACTATTGAATGCATTTGCTGAGAGCCCTCAAATCAGTCTTGTCCCTTTGCAACATCTTCACAACATTCCCTTGAACAATCAGCTTGTGCAAAATAGTACATGTAAGAACCTGCATCTGTGGGCACCATGACACAAAACATGCCTGATCTTTGGTGGTTTCCATGAATCCTGGAGGAAGTATACCGCTTGACCGATCCATTAGATCGCTTCGTAGAACCCACAAAAACGGTTTCTGGGTGGCCTACAAACCCAGTGCAAATTCTTCCAACTGTCTTTGGTTCACTATTGCCAAGCTTCCGAAGGACACATACACAACACACTGCGGAGACTGCTTGTCTAGCCACTCCAAACATTCTGCTTCCTCTATCCAGAAGTTCGCTGTGATTTCTAAATGAACTTCTCCATTGAGATTGGGAGAAGGGATGCAGGGACCAAACTCCTTGGGCAATTAGGCTATTGATTATAGGGGCTTCCAGATAATAGAAAGAATTGAACAACACCCATTTCAGCTCTCCCGTTCTTTCCATGTAACGTTCAATGAAGATGTGCAGAGCAGAGAGGCGGAATAGAGGGAAGGTATTTCACCATCGCAAAGTCCTTGGGAACTCCTGTAAAGTAAATAAAATCTAATCTACTGTTAGAGAATTCCATTCCTTTGTGAAATTGAAAGGAATTGTGGGGGCATACTTGGCAGTAAGCGAGGTCTAGAGAGCAGCCATTGGAATTTCATGGCGTTTGGCTTAAGACCATGCAATTTTCTTGAATGGCAGCAGTGAAAAGAAAAGTTTAGAAAAAATCCATGCAAAGCGAAAAAGAAGCAAGAAAGCTGAAATATCCCTGGCTGATTCTCTCATTCCTTGCCCTTGCTAGCTGCAATTTCTTCCAGTGGGTGTTGTCGACAAGAAGAAGAATTGATCTTTATTTGCTACAAATGAAGTTCTGGGCGCTTTAACCAACGAATAATAGAATAAAGAAAAGCAGAGCTTTGAAAGCATGAATTGAATGACAGATCAGCGGTGCAACGACTCCTTTCATTTAAATTGTTGCTTTTTTCTTGTATGCTATTTTTAGCCATCTAGTTTTTAACCTATGTCCATTTCCCTTCCTATTATTTGGACAAATTTTGTTTCCAATATCATTTTAGTAATCATACTATTATTTATTTTTAGAAATTGATTTCAATTTCTAGATTTTTTATTTAATATTGTAGATCAAATTTATGGTTGTAAAATTGATCCGTAGCAGTTTTGTAATTATAGATTTAAATCATAATTTTTAAAACTTTTAATATTTATATTTACATCTTGTTAACCATTGATGTTCAATCTAGTGTAGTTTTTTGTGTACTTATAGATTTAATCATAATTTTTTAAACTATTTATATTTACATTTGCTCATTTGAAATTACTTGGGACATCTTAGGAATCTAACAATAATCAAATAATCAAAGAACATCAAGAACATCATGCAACATTATTAAAAGATACATCATCTTAGGTCAATTGAATGCTTGATTATTGTCCTCAACCATTATTCTTGTTATAATCACCTCATCTAGGATTTTGACTTAGCTTAACATGATCCTCATGATTAAGTAGATTCCCTAAATGTTTGTAAACCTACCTATTCCTTACTAATATTTACACATCAAAAGATCATGGTGAAGTGTTTCCAATCAACCACATTTATGTCAATTCATTTTTGTTGATATAGGTTTAAGTCTATGAGTCAATTCACTTTTGTAGGCATGAATCTAAACTAGAGCAACATATAATCAATTTATAAATATTGAAATATATTTTTAATCAATACCTTAAAATTCTAGTATTTAATGGTTAATGAATTCCTAACATCTTAAATATTGCTTTTCCATCTTCAAAATTTAACTAAGTGTTGTATTTTTTTCATTTAAATTTCATATTTATAATTTCATTTTAATATCTCTTAAATCCTTTATTTAAATAATTTTCTCTAGGTAAATTTAGTGGAAGAACACTTATATTTCATTGTATTTTTTGAGAACCTAAATTTCTTTCTCAATAATGTGTTTTTTCTACTTTATGGCTTTGATCTACTTCAAGTGCAAGTTTGGGTTACCATAAAAAAGTATCATTCCATAAGAGAACAATAAATGGTACCCTAGTCCTCCTTCACAACATAGGTAGGTGATCCTTTAGTGCAATGAGCTCTTCATCAATCGTGTCTTTAAACTTTTCCATGGCACTAGATTCAATGCTTACCTTGTGATAGAATTAAATGAATTCTTTGATCAACCTTTCTCCTTGGGACTACAAGGTGTAGTTGTACTCACCACTCCTCCTACAAAACTTTGTTGAGATCCTCTATCCATTGTTGCTAGGAGGTTTAGGTTAGAGCATTTGAGTCCACTAGGCTCATGAGGTATTCAATGTATATAGATAACTCACCCTAGTTACTAGAAATTTGGTTTTCCTAATAACATTATATCTTTTGTACTATCTTAATCAACCAAACATATTCTATCCAAATTGGAAGTGCCAACTTCAAAGCCTTACCATCCATAGTCATGACAACAACTCTATATCATGATTTATACTTACACTAAAATATGGTATTCTCATATTAAGGATAGGATCATACCTACACCTAGACCTAAACATCGAGGACTCATTTATAATGTCCCTTCATACATATCACTTCTTAAGAATTAGAGGCTTTACAATTCATACACTAATAACATAAAGGTGGCATTCCCACATTTGAGATTAAGTCTCTAACCTTTTATTAAATTTAAGCTAATAATTAAACTAATGCTTCAAATCAATCCATATATGATAGTACTCTAACAAATACTTTCCAGACAATTATTACCTTTATGCCAATATCAATGTATGAACACACAAATCTATATAGTGATTAGTTGATACATGCATCACATTTACACATTGTGATTATCTCATACATACAAAACATGTACACAATGTGATTATTAAATCATGCATACATTGTATACATTAAATGTGATGACTCATGGATGCATCAAATATACACATTGCAAATTGACCATGAATGCATCACATAAACATAGTGTGACTAGCACATGTACCCCATGCAACCAGCTTATGCATACATCACATATACATAATAAGTTTCCCATCCATAGACACACATACACAATGTGAAACTCAATATCATTATATGTACACATAGTGACCAACCAACAAAAAGATGTGGTTAGAACCTTACTACAAGCAACTTCCCCTTTACCTAGTTCTCTAATGCATAATCCCTTAAATACATCCCAAACAAAAATAATAGTATAAGTTCATCCTATGCTACACTATGGGTTCCATCATTTATACCAATTCACTACCAACTATGAAGACAAGTGAGCATCCTTACTACTTGTGGTAATCACCAAAAAGGTACAACTGTAACAAAAAACAACACATTTGAATATTAATAATATTTTCATAGCTTGTTGAACCATGTGAGTCAATGGATCTTAATAGATATTACCTCCATGTCACTGGTGAAAGTTAGTCCCACTTAGTATGAGGTAGCTCTTGTCATCTATCACCTACACGGTACTAGTGAAAGCTAGTTAAGCCATGTCATACCGTGGGTGAATCTTAACATTCATCATTTACATTCCATTAGTGATAGTTAAACTCTAAGGTATGACAATTACTCCTAACATATTTCACCTACACAATACTAGTGATATTCAATAAAATCCTTTGTGTATCATAACATACATATCTCCTAGAATATTATATCTCTAGAATATTGGTGAACGACATCTAATCCTTAATATATTATGAATAAATATATAGCATCCTTTGCCTACATAGTATTGGTGATAGCCGACTACCCATGTACCTGTATCAGACTCGACTCTAACATGTGGGTCCATCTTATAATCAAGCGAGAAAGATACTAGGAGGGAGGAATTATTTATTTAAGTATTAACCACAAACCTTGGATTTTTTCCTGAAAAATGTCACTACCAATTTAGGTTCATGGAATCCTTCACCCAAGGATTGTTTACATACCCACTTCCAAATTGTACCAAAGTCGCATGTAGTTCTCCCCACTTTGATCTCTCAAGGATCAAACACATAGAATCCTAAATATAAGCTTTGATAACTACTCAAGAAAATTTTTGCATAGAAGTGAGATAGTATATGGGGAAGACCATAGAAGGGATTAAAACCATCTAGTGCAACAAATCACCCTTTACCAATGGTCAATCCAAAATATTCATTTTTCCTAAAGTTTTATTAATTAACAATAAAACTCAAAATTCTTAAATTATTATTTCATATCTCAACAAGGTTTCTTTAAATAATTCCCAACAAATAAATAATTCTTACTAGTATTAAAAAAATCCAAGCATGATTCCTAGTTTAGCAAGCATATCCTAAAACATTTGCATCCAAGGGCATCAAGATCTCAACTTACACCTCACCCTATTATAATTCATAACTCAACATGAACCTCCTAGAGTCCCTTACAAAATAATCTCATTAACACATAGGCTAGGTTGGTTACTTATAAATAATAAACAACCAAATTGTGACCATTTCATAAAACTCATAATGCTCAAAATTATATTTAAAGTAATCACCAGCTCAAGTCTCCACACATACCCATTAGGATAAATAAAGTTTCATACTGGATCTCTTTAAACCCTTCCAAATTTCCTACTTGGTATGCAATATTCCATTTATTTATGTCAAAATTTATGATAATTTTTATATCATCCTATTCTAAGTATATATATATATATATATGTATGTATGTATATATATATATATATGTATGTGTGTGTATATATATATATATGTATGTATATATATATGTATGTATATATATATACATATATACATACATATATATATATATAGATATATATAGGTATATAGATATATAGCTCAACTAACACTAATACCCACTTTATATGAAAGTCTTATTATAAAAAATTTAGGTTTTATATGTATGTATATATATATATACATACATATACATATACATACATATACATATACATATATACATATATATATATATATATACATATATATGCATATATATATATATATATATATGTATATATATATATATATATATATACATATATATGCATATACATACATACATACATACATACATACATACATACATATATATATATATAGCTCAACTAACACTAATACCCACTTTATATGAAAGTCTTATTATAAAAAAATTAGGTTTCATTGTGCCACCTAATTTTATACATACAATTATTAACCTTATAACAATCAAATCTATACACAAAAATTATCCATATATTAATCAATATAATATAGGCATGGTCGTATCAAAGCATAGGGGAAAATGAAAAAGTCAATATATTGTCACAATACAAAAAGTATGCAAACATACTTTTTATGTCTCCAAGTTGAGTCCTAACATAATATGATTTAATGATATCAAGTATCATAATCATATTATATTATGTATCTTTCTTGACAAAGCACATACAATAGTAATCATCTAAGTTTCAAGGGACATACAATAGTACTTATAAAATTTCTTTAGACATTATTGATACTTAATTCATACTCAAGATAGTGTGCAACACTATATCCATTAGATCACCACATGAAGATATATGCCCAATAATTTTACTAATAATTTAATATTCTTAACTTTTTAATTTTATTTCCCTAGAGTGAAACCAAATTATTATATTGGTATTTCATCATCATCTAGATTATATTTCCACTTGGTAATTATAATAAATGTGACCTTAATGGTTAGTAAGTACTATGATTCCATATAGCAATGATATATTTATAAATCAAAACATGCAATCATATTATTACAATTGAGCCCAACTCTTCACGTGCATGGTCACAGTAGAATACTATATAGGGATAAAGTTAGTGAAGTCTAGTATAAAGCAAATCCCAAGTCAATTATGTACCCTAAATACATATAACTAGTCAATTTCACCAAAACCAAGCTTGGCCAAGGTTTAGTGAATAAGACACAGTGATTGCATATTTAATACAATAAATTTTCAGAATGACATAATTTTATTTTATATGTTTAACTCCTATTTTGAAACAACTCACCTACACATGTAACTACATTACATTTATACAATAGAATACAAACACAACTCATCAAATACCTAGAGTTCTTCAAAAATATTATCCCTTAATCTCAACTTCTTAACTCTCTATTAATATATCAAGAATGATAGTAAGGCTATCAAGTTATAGTTTAATGTCATGATCTTGATATAATGTATGAATTTAAATGTTCTACTAGTTATTCAACCAATATTCATAAAATTGATGCTCAAATCCGTATTTAATGTCCTAGAAAATATACACATTCATTTTCTTTCACTATAGTAATAGAGCACCTAGAATAAACATAAGTAGTAATTCTAATTTACAACCATAGTATAATACATCTCTCCAATAATTTGTATCCTCAAGATCAAAAATAGTATACTAACATCTCTTCATTTTAAATAATAAATATAACATATTCAAATACAAACTTGACAAAGATCTACTCATAATTCTAGTGAAATTCATACAAATATTGCATACATTCATACAACCAAATTCGATGAGTGTCAACTCAATAATACCATCCATAATAGTCACAACCTAAAATATTGGTTACATAAAATATAGAGATACCATGAACATGTAAGACGTTGAAAGGAGATCTAGCCTAAATGAATTAAACTAGATCAATTCTCTTTCACCATAAACATTAGGGAGCCAAAATTAACCAAGTAGTACTATTTGGTTGTTGTCGTCAAAGGGGAGTTGAATAGGTTGGTTAGGGTTTTGGTCCCTTTTTTTGTGTGTGTTGTGACCAATATGATGATTTATATTAAACTAGGTGAATTGGGATCAAATGAACTAAGTGTAACAAAATCTAGAAATTAACTAGAATAAAATGAAAGAAATAGAAAGTGGATATGGTGAAGAGATATAGAGAGGAACTTGAAATTGAAATTTGGAGAAGAATTGACAAGATAGGGGAATTGGGTGCCCTAGTCTAGAAGTACTAAAATATAGGGTTTTAGGGCTTGCACAGGTGTACCAGTGTCTAAAGGTATCTGACAATATAAATCAAAATTCAAATCTTGATAGAGCATGGGTAATTAATCTACCCTAATTTTTTGATGATGAGTCCTTGAAACATGCATCAGGGTTTAGGAGCATTCAAATGTTAAATCCACTTCAATTAGTAGAAAACCTATAAGCCTACAAAATAGACAGAGAGAGAAAGGTTGTTTTGTATACAGGCTTGCCTTGGTCAAACCTCGTGTTAGTTTTCTAACCTCCGCAATGGCTATGATGATAGATGATCAAGAGTGTGTTCTCTTGAGGGATTACAGGAAATATAAATGACAAATGATAATGAAAACATAAAAAGGGTGTCTTACCACTCATATTTGAAGCCCTTGTTGGATTGATGTAGTTGTATCAATCTCATATAAGGAGGATGGAGTATCCTTAAGGTCTTACATCCATTAGTGCATATTATAATGATAATAAATAAGAAGCATCTTACAATACATGAATATGAAATTTTATTTAGGTTGCAAACTATAATTTATTGTAATTATGTTATGTATCTTATACATTTCTTACTTTTGATGTTGCATTAATTACTTTAGAGTTGCTAGTGAGATATCAAGATTGATTAGAATTGATTAGATGTTAAAAATGAGGGAAGAACTTATATATATATAAGAAGAAAGGATGAATAATCCCTCCAAATAAGGTGATGGAGGACTTCAAAAGCTTCATAATAGATAATAATATATTTGATTTCTCCTTCAACAATAGAAACTTCACTTGGTTGAATAGGAGGAAATATTTCTCCCATATTGTAGAGAGATTGGATAGGTTTCTCATCTCTCAAAACTAGCTCACATATAGTTACAAATCCTATTGTTCTATTCTCCCTTTCTCTATATCTAATCACTTCCTAATTTAGTTATATTTATTTGAAGAAAACCCCCCCAAGAAAATATACTTCAAGTTTAGAGAAATGTGGCTTATGGATAAATATTTCTTAAGACTTATAAGGGAATGGTGGAGCACAATTCCTTATGTCAAAGGTTCCAAGATGTTCCAGCTCTATACAAAGCTAAAGTATCTAAAATCTCAAATAAAAAATTAAAAAAAAAAGTGCCCACTTAAAAAACATCTATGCTAAGAAATTAAGGATCTAACAAGAACTTTTTGACCTAAACAAAAATATAATAAAGGGGTGGATTCCCCCTTTTTCCTAGGAGAAACTACCTAAAGGTGTTCTTGAAGAAATTATAGTGAGAGAATAAATCCACTAGAGGTAGAAGTTAAGAGAATCTTGGCTAAATAAGGGAGATTAAACCATTAAATTATTTTATTTTTTCACTAAAATGAGAAGGATTTCAAACTAGATCACCTCAATTAAAAACTGATGGCTAGGAATAAATTACCCTAGAGAATATCAAAAGGGAAGCTATTGCTTTCTTTGAATCCCTCCTAATTAAATATTCTCACATCACTCTTGCTCATTTTGAAAATATCTTGAATTGTATCCTAGTTATAGCAATAAAAGAACATAATAAGATGCTCCTTGTGGGATTCTCTTTGGAGGAATTTTTTTTTAAAAAAAATTCACTCCCAAGAGATAAGGCACCAAGGCTTGAGGGTTTCTTGACCTTTATTAATATTTTCTAGTATTTTGTTGGTTGAGATGTCCAAATATCCCTCAAAGAGGCAAGCAAACATAAAAGTATCCTCAAAGAGTTGAATGCTACCTTCATAGCTTTGATTCTCAAGTTGTTCAAAAATTCCTCTTTTACAGAATTTAAAGCAATCTCTCCATGCAACTCAAATTAAAAAATATTTTCCAAATCAATCAATTTAAGGCATGGGACTCTAATAAATCTTATACTTTCTAATGAACAAGGTGGTTTTGTACCATGCAAGGAAATATCAAAAGGGATCCTTATTTCTTACAAAACCCTTCACTCAATCCATGAAATGAAGATCCATACAATGACAATAAAAATTGATATGGAAAAAGCTTATGACAAGGTAAGTTGGAAGTTCCTCATTCTAGTTCTTGAAATGTTTTGTTTTTCCCCTAGCTAGTGTTAGTGGGTTATGTTCTATATCTCAAGTTCTAGATTATCATTTATCCTCAATGGAAGCTCAATGGGATTATTCAAATCCAATAGTAGTTTGAGACAAGGAGATCCCATGTCAACCTTCTTCTTCATCCTCATCGTAGAAGCAATGATAAGATCAATTAAGGTGGAGAACCTTCAATAGAAATAAAAAGGAACAATTTTAGCCTAATTCCTAGACATGATTACCTGTTTTCTCTTTATAGATGCCACTCTTATATTCATAATATTTTGGCTTTGAACTTGGCCTTGGGAGCCAAACTTTCCTATAATACATATTAAAAAGAAGAATCTAGATGGTGTGTAATAATGCAAGAAAAGTACTTGGACAACTAGGAAAAGGAACTTATCTTCACTATTTCTAACCCCCCTTTGGGCTCTAGAATGTTGAACATTATAGTCAATAGTCATGATCTTATTCTTCCTCACTTCTATTGGGATATCCACAATGGAGAAAATGAAAATTTATGGTAAGATTAGTGGAATGGGTATGCTCATCTATACTCATCTAAATAGGAACACTAAGTTTCAACCATTAAGTTCCTCTTTGAAGAATCCTCTTGGGATCAAAATTTAAAGACTGTGAAAATCAAGTGGAAAAATGGCATTCCTTTGGCAAGTTAGAATTTTTTTTCTTGCTTGATTACCCTAGAAGACTAGAAGTCCAACTTAGAAAATATTCTAATATCAAGGAAACTTTTAAGTTCTGAGGAAGAGGAAGAGTTACTTTGGTAGGAACCATCTAGTAGAGCTTATATAGTTTAGGTAGGTTTCAAATCTATTTTATGAGATAATAGTGAGGATGACTAGATAAATTATATTTGTTGGGACAAAGATATTCTTCCCAAATTAAGGGCCTTCTCTTGGTTGGATCTTCATAAAAAAATTCTCACTAGCAATCACCTAAAAGAAATGTACATCCCCCAAGCTTTCAGTTATGTTTTATGTGGCTACAATTTGAAATACCTAGACCATCTTATCCTCAATTGTGCCTTTAGCTACCATCACTTGAAATGAATATGTAAAAAATTAAAATGGAAAGGAGTCTTTCCCAACTCAACAAACTATCTCTTCTAGAGTTAGACAAAAATTCATCAACAATCCACTTATGCAAGTCTTTGGATAATAGCCCCCATCTAAATTAATTTGTATGCTATGAAAGGAAAGAAAATTTACAATGATTTGGAAAAAAATTCTCTCAAAATGCCTTTCTAGTGCACTTCTTTGATGTTATTAATGTTTTCATCCATCAAAGGATCTACACCTAGCAATTTTCATAAATTGGGATAATAGAGTCCTAAAAAGTTGGAACCTCATTCTACCCCCCAACCAAGGGATTGTCCCATATTTCCTTAGTTAAATCCATCTACAGCTTTAAAATTTGAGAATCTCCTTGTAAGTATTTTTAAAATATTAAACTTGATGGGGCATCTAGGGGGAATTTGAATCCTTTAGGTGGTGGAATTGTCTTAAAAAATAGTGATGAATTGATTCAACTAGCAATGCCAAAATGTTCTTAGGATGGCTCTAACAATGAACCAAAGGCATAAGCATTGCTTATTGGTTTTCAAATGTCTAGAAGAGATGGATTACAATAAATTCACATATATCCTACTATAAATGATAGTGGATCCAACTTTCATGGTGTTAGCAAATGAATTGGCTCATAGTAAATATGATCAAAATAAATAACTCTCAACCCTGTTTAGCACTAGTATCAACCCACTAACAGCTCTAAAAAGACCACAATTGCATTTGTGGTTTTTCTCTTAATTTTGGAGGTACAACTTTCTTGAATGATATGCAATGAATCTAACTAAACTAAATAAACACGAGTATGCTTTTAACCAAAAATTAGGAAAGGTAACAAACACTAGTTCATAAATATGATACTAACATGAATGCATAAACAATAGCCATAAACGATCAACACAAAGATTGAAAAGATCTATGACTATCTAATGAAGGAAATAAAATCATACTGTAATAAATGGACACCATAGAGCTTATCTCACAAAGAAGACATAACTCTATCGAACGCGTAACAAAAAGATCAACGTACTAAGCATCTCAATAAATTCACAACCCAAAGATTATGAACTCTTATAACATGAAATAAATGATCAAATCCCTCTCAAAAAAACCACAAAGTGTATATCTAGAGAGCCCCTGTCTCCTTCTTCATTTTCAAATATATAAAAGACCAACTCCACCAAACGATTGCTAAATTCGTTACTAAATTTGGCGGTCTTCTTGTTTCTCCACTGTCTTCTTGAAAACTATTGAAGATCAATCAAAATAATTAATTTGGCAAATGAAAGGGCATCCGACAAGAAAACCAATCTTTATCTCACCAACGGCCATTGAATAACCTTTCACACAATCGAATAATTAATGCAACTTCAAGGAGACACCATATGATAGCACATGTATATGACCCAATTGGAAATGTAATTTAAAACTGGTTCAAATCAACCATTAATTCGAGCTAAGTTTCCATCTCATCAATCCTTAGGAGAAAGTTCCAATGTCTGACCAACCTTCTATAAATTCAACTAGTGTCACCACTCTTCATCATTTAGAAGCATCCAACATGGTGAGCACTCAGAGTGACGGTGATTTTGAAAATGATTTCATTATCTTGGAGGAGATTGAATGCAGCTCGTTGTTCAAGCATCTGTCGGATCAACTGAAGGAGGTCTTCATGATACAAAGCAAGGTGGAAGAAGATGTGTTTCACTATATCCTAGGTGAAGCATTTCTAAGCCAGGCACATGTACACAATACTACCATGCTAGAGCGTTTCATGTACACGGTCATCAGGACCTCTGGCCACTGCGACTAAGGTGTAAGAGCATTAGAACATCTAGTGAGGCCTGAATTTCATCATTGTGTCAATGTAGCTATTGTTGGGCTCAGTCACTATCCTCAAAGTGGACTGGTAGGAAACACTATTTGTAGTGTGTCGTCGCTTTAGAATGAGACTTTGGAGGAGGCGGTTGCTCTTCTTTGTGCATAATCGTGAGGAATGATATGGGGCTCATTGCCCAATTCCTACAATCACATGATAATTTGCTATCCCTGGCTCAGTTGAACACCTCCAAATTGTGATTGAGGGAATCTGAGTCTTGATGTTTGTCATGTGTGTCTAAAAAAAATGTCTTCTTTTGTCTTTTGTCATCAATATGAACTTTTGTAGCCGAGTCAAGCAATTTTGTAGTGTCGATGCAATGTAAACACATACAAACACATATAATAAATATCATTTTAATATCTTTATGCTCTTGTATGCATGGCTTTGTTTACTCTTGTTCATATCATATCTAAAAATGTTGGTTTATTTTTTTGCATAATGCATTGGTTTTATGAATCAACTCACGATCATTATATTAATTATTAAAAAGCTCTCTAGGTGACAAAACAGGTAGTTTGTATAACCTAGTAAAACATCACCTGGGTTCCAAGCAAATAAAAGAATATCATCCACAAACATAACTTGTGAGGTAAGCTATTGGGTAACTTCTAACATATGACAACTCATCATGCGAGTTATTCACATACATATCGCCCCTTTCTAAGGATATGGTGGGTTAGGATAAAGTCATAAAACACCACCTAGTTAAAGAAATAATGATACAGACAGTAAAGTAGGTAGTTTTTATAACCTATAAAAACCCCGCCTGAGTTTGAGACGTACAACAAAACACCTCTTGAACACGAATTTAAATAAAATGAATAACATAAGGCAAGATAGTTGAAAAAGGGGAGGGTCATTTTTATGAGTAACAGTGGATCTAATTGGGGATAAGGACTGTAAAAGACGTAGAGAACCCAACATGTATGATCAATCTTTTCTATTGGGCACGGAGTCAAAACGAGAAGGATACCAAAACCAAACAACAAACCAAAAATCATCAAACCGAAATTGGCTATTTACAAGGCAGGGAAAACCTGTCGGAGGGAAAATGAAAAGAAAACTCATACAAACCCACAAACCGACTAAGAGAAGAATGACCTATTCCTGAAAAGGCCCACCTTGGTATAAAGCCTTTGAAGCATGTTGAAGAATAAGAATACCTCGACATAAATGTAGGGAACTTCACAATTGCTACCAAACAATCCTCTGAAAAGCCATTTCTCATCAAAAATTTCATCTTATTACCATTTCTCTGGTCCTAGATCATCCTTTATTAACCACTTTCCGCAATCAAGGCTCAACATTCTAGGTCTATCTAATTCGGATACAAAATTATGAGTTCTAAATTCTTCCCCGACACTACATATCCCATACATTCCTCCTTCTTTTGAAAAGTCATCATCAGAAACAAAATTCTCCTTAACTTCATCACCCCTTTCCTTTATCAAGTTATTTTCATGAGAAATGATTATCTTTGTAAATTGAGACAAAGAAAAAACTGATTCACTTCTAACCTCTGAATATGCATCAATCTGGAAATTCTCACCTTCCTTCAATAAATGACTAGCAGTTTCCCCAACATTTCCTTGATTGTGACCATTTTCAACCGTTTATATACAATACTCATCCTCGAACATAGATTGATCAGCGATTAAATTTATAAAGAGAGGATTATCATATATTTCAAATTCATCAAAAATGATAAGAGGGTTAAGATTAATTGACTATTTCATCTTTTCTTGGGAAGTATCAAATGTGAGACCTCCATTCTCATCTGCCACCTCTTTGAAGGAGAAAACTTCATATTCAGGGACGAAAAGGGAATTTGACACCAGATCCTTCAAATCAGCCTCAGAAGAGAAAGACTTATTCTTGAAGTGAAAGGGAGATCTCCTCAGCATTTTCTTCTACAACATATCATCTTCATCATCACTATATGAACTAAGATCACTTTCAACCTCAAATGAGGTATATAAACTGAAGGCCTGATCATTGCAATGTTGATCTGGTTCTTCATTAAACTGGTGCATGTTATCAAAAATCGTCAAATTAATATCTTTAGTAGTCGGGAGAGGATATTTTATCTCTTCATGGCATTTAATCAAGACTTCAGGGGATAGCTTGCAACAGACTTTAGGCTTCACACTATCACCTGGTTTCCACTTTCCCACAGCTATAAAATCATCCTCAATATGTATTGCTTCTAATTGGGCTCTTTCAATTCCTTGAATTTTATCTCTTTTGAGGATCAGTTGAATATTAGGATCCAAAGAAGAAATAAATATGTGAAACTGGCTCTCCTCACTGGGCCTTTCTAGAATTTTTTTTTTTTGAAGTAATCAATTGAAATGGTATACAAAATCACTCATTGTTTCGGCCTTATCCTTCATGATCTGAAAAAGAAAAAGTCGCAAGGTGGCCACAATGTTTACTGGAATTTTATAATGTTGGAGAAACTTTGTTTTAAGGATATTCCATCCTGTGATGCTTCCTTTCTTAGGTCCCCTGTACCATTCTTTTTCTTTCTCAATTAAACTATCAATAAAGATTCTCACAAAAACATCTTCTTGTTGAATTCCCAAAACTCTGCTTATTGCAGTCATAGCCAGGATGTGTTCTTTAGGGTCTTGTGTATCTTGACCAAAAAATTTAGGAAATTATTTTTAGGAACCATTGGGTAAGTTATGATATTGTGACAAGGCAAGAGGGCCAACGTGATTGCACTAAAGATTCAAGACCATGGATGATCAGAGTCACCAACTCACAAGGGAGTAAAAGAAAAATGGAAAAGAAATTTTTTGAGTTAATTCCTAGGTGGTGGATGAGCCAGAGGTGGATTCCGAGGTTGAGGAAGGGGCAGATTATGTGGATGATGGAACAATTGTTTAGGCTGATGATCGAGATGACGAGGGTTTTTGTAGTACATGAATACCAACCTCGAAGGGCATTCAATTATAGGTGTAGGTGGGTGTTGGGCCAACTCTTCCTCTTCTTCCAAGGAAAGATTCACTCGCATATAATTTTTTGCATTCTTCCTATATCTCCAGGCGAGCATATTTAATTATGAAATGATGTCTTCTTGTTCTACTCCTACCCCATCTAAATTTGGCTGCAAAATAGGAAACACATCATTATGAGGAAGTACCATCTTGCCACATAGTGCGATGGATGTTGTCAGATGTTGTCAATCAATTCAATTTCCCCAACAGAGTTTCCAAAAATCTATTAGCGAATGAATTGGATCACGGTAAATATTCTCAAAATAAATAGCTCTCAGCCTTGTTTAGCACTAGTATCAACCCACTAACAACTCTGAAAAGACTAGACAATTGCATTTTTGGATTTTATCTGAATTTTGGAGGTACAACTCCCTAAAATGATATGCAATAAATCTAACTAAACTAGATAAACATGGTTATGCTTTTAACTAGAAAGCGAGAAAGTTAACATATGATAGTTCATAAATATGAGACTAACGTGAATGCGTAAACAATAGCCATAAACGATCAACACAAAGATTGAAAAGATCTATGACTATCTAATGAAGGAAATAAAATCATACTGTAATAAATGGACACCATAAAGCTTATCTCACAAAGAAGACATAACTCTATCGCACGTGTAACACAAAGATCAATGTACTAAGCATCTCATTAAATTCACAACTCAAAGATTATGAACTATTACAACATGAAATAAATGATCAAATCTATCTCGAAAACACCACAAAGTGTATATCCAGAGAGTCACTATCTCCTCCATTTTCAAATATATAGCAAACCAACTCCACCAAACGATTGCTAAAGCTATTTCTAAATTTGGTAGTGTTCTTGTTTCTCCACCGTCTTCTTGAAAACTGCTAAAGATAAATCAAAATAATTAATTTGGTAAATGAAAGGGCATTAGGCAAGAAAACTAATCTTTATCTCACCAACAACTGCCAAAAACCCTTTCACACAATCAAATAACTAATGCAACTTCAAGGAGACACCATACGATAGCATGTGTATAAGACCCGATTGGAAATGTAATTTAAAATTGGTTCAAATTAGCCATTAATTTGAACTGAGTTGCCATCTCATCAATCCTTAGGAGAAAGAACCAATTCCCAACCAACCTTCTATAAATTCAGCTAGTGTCACCACTCTTCATCATTTAGAAGAATCCAACATGGCGAGCACTCAGAGTGACAGAGATTCTACAAATAATTTTATTGCTCTAAAGGAGATTGAATGCAACCCATTGTTGAGACATTTGTTGGATTAGCTGAAGGAGGTCTTCATGATACAGAGTGAGGTAGAAGAAGAGGTACTTTGCAATATCGTGGGTGAAGAATTTCTGATCCAGGCACATGTACATAATACTACCATGCTAGAGCATTTTGTGTACATGGTCATCAGGACCTCTGGTCGCCGCAACTGGGGTGTAAGAGCATTAAAATGTCTGATGAGGCCTGAATTTCATCATCGTGTCAATGTAGCTATCCTTGGGCTTAGTCACTATCCTCAGAGTGGACTGGTACTTGACACCATTTGTATAGCGTTGGTTCTTTAGAATGAGACTATCGAGGAAGAGGTTGCTCTTCTTTGTGCATGAATCGTGAGAAATGATATGGGGCTTTTTTCCCAATTCCTGCAATCACATGATAATCTATTATCCCCTGCTCAGATTGAATGTCTCCAGCTTGTGATTGAGGACATCTGAGTCCTGATGTTTTCACTATGTGTCTGAACAAAAATGTCTTCTTTTGTCTTTTGTCATCGATATGAACTTTTATAGCCGAGTCAATGAATTTTGTAGTGCTGATGCAATGTAAACACATACAAACTATATATAATAAATATCATTTTGATATCTTTATGTTCTTGTATGCATGGCTTTGTTTACTCTTGTTCATATCATATCTAAAAATTTTGGTTTCTTTTTCTACATAATGCACTGGTTTTATGAATCAACTCATGGTCAATATATTAATTATTGAAAATCTCTCTGGGGGAAAAATGGGTAGTTTGTATAACCTGGTAAAACATGTGCAAGCTATCTTAGCCCATGGGCCCTAGTATGTCCAGTCTTCTTTGTTAGTTTTCCAGGTGTGGACCTGTGACTTTGCTGTCTTGGACGACACCAAGTTGTGGGTCCCAGTTTGGATTGAATTTCCTGGTTTACCCTTGCCTTATGTGCGTTTTTTGAATAATATAGCTTCCTCACTAGGAAGGGTTATTTGTATTGAGTTGAACAAGTTCTTTCAGGCCTGACCCCAAAAGAGGGTTTTAGTGGAAGTGGACCTTTCCAAAGATTTGAAAGACTCCATTGATATCCAAATTGGAGATCTCTAACACACCTAGAAGGTCACATATATTAATCTTCCCAACACGTGTTATAGGTGTCAATCAGTGGACCACAAGATTAAGGGCTTCCCTTTGGTAGTGCCTCGTACACCTTCTCTGCCACGAGATGTTGAAAAGCCTCGTTTGGCGACTACATCTATTGCCAAACCTGATGCGAAATGGACTATGGTTACGAACTGAAATAATAAGTCCATTGGTTCTGGGTCGGCTCCCATGACCTCTGAACTAGTGAAAGATGTTTCAAACCCTTCCTTGAAGGGGAAAGAAGCTTCGGTTGGAGTTGATTATGTTCCATAGTAGCCAAGGCAAAAGGCTACGCCTTGACTGACTGTTGTCATGTTAACACAACCGAATGTTTCTTCTCCTTTGATGGGATCTCAAAGGCGGTCTCACAACCCTTCCCCTCCTAGGGAAGAAGGGGAATATGTTCATGAAAAGCAGAGGCTTTCCTCTTCGTCCATCCAGATTGGATCAGTTCTACCAGAATTTTTGCAGAATCGTTTCTCTTCTCTAAATGAAGAGGAATTGGGTTTCAAAAACATGGAGGAGTTTCATTCATGAAGTTCCTCTCATAGAATGTTCGAGGTCTAACAGACCTCTCCAGGAAGTATTATGTCAGAGACACCTTGTGTAAGTACTCTGGTATTGAAGTGCTTTGTCTCCAAGAAGTTAAAATTTTCTTGTTTTTTGCTTGTTGCGGCTTGTCGCTCTATTTGGCCAGCTAGTAAAATGTTTTGTACTACTCATGATGTTGGGTGTGATGGAGCTATCACCCTTTGGCCACCACAGTGGCACTCTTGTGTGGTCGACCATGGTCTGATCCCACTCATCAGCTCGTCTGGAGCCTTCTCAACATTGATAATCATTCCTTTGGGATTATTAATGTCTATGCTTCTAATGATGTTGTGGAACGCTTTTTGCTTTGGCATTGGATTGTTGATTCATTACTAGTTGCTACCTGGTTACTATGCGGGGACTTCAATATGTTGGAGATGGCATCTAAAAAAGATGGCACCTTACCATTCAGATGGACAGTTGGGGAAAGGGAGGCATGGTTTTACACGTGCAATAAATTGGGGCTTTTTGATCCCAATATTGGCCGTTGCCATTCTCATTCTCTTTGGCACACTTGGTGTAATTACAAAGCCAGTTTTGACAAAATATTTAAGCGCCTTGATCATGCCATGATCTTAGCACAATATTTTTCCTCTTTTGACAACTCCTCTCTCTTGGTTAAGCCATTAGTGGATGTGACCTTGTCAAACCACTTCCCCATTTATTTTTGCATTGAATGGGAGACTCGACAGCCTCACATGTGTAAAACTCTTTTTTTTAAACACGTGTTTACTCTGCCACAAGCCTACCCTAGCCCACATTTGCAAAGTCTAGAATTTGGAGTGCAAACCAACTCATCATACAAGCTAGATTAATTGGTGGAATGAGGCTATCATCCGCACGACTAGATTTCTACACATTTATGGGCACCAGCTAGCTATTTTTCCCCGACGGTCTTATGAGGCTACCACCGTTGACCTTTGTGTAGCTATTGAGGCTTTGGCGACCAACCCTTTTTCTCCATCATTGAAAGTCAGGGTGGTAGAATTAAGGCACAAGAAACAAGTTGCTGACAGTTATGCTGCTAGAGGTGTGCAAATCAAAGCCCAGTTACATTGGCTAAAAGTTGGTGATCGTGCCTCCAAAGAGTTTTTTTTGGCTCTGCGTGCCAGGCACTCATCCCCAAGCATTAAAAAAATCAAAGATGGTGTTCAAGTGCTTTCTAAGCTGCCTGATATTCTCCAGGCCTTCGTGCATCATTATGACCAAGTCTTCATTATGCAGGAGCTCACACCTGTGCAATAGAAAGCCCTTTAGAATTGTCTTCCTGTTGTGCCAAATAAGCTTTCTTTAGCTCAGAAATTTTTTTGTAATCAACTATTAACAGTTGATGATCTCAAAGAGGTTGTCTATTCCATGGCTAATGACAAAGCCTCGAGAATTGATGGGTTCCCTTGTGAATTTTACAAGGCCATGTGGGATTGTACTAGGCATAATCTGCAATCAAGTTTACTTAGAATTTTTTCATTCTAATTCTCTAGGTAACTTAATTAAGAAAGGTAACATAAAATTCATACCTAAGCCTGGTGACCCATAAGACATTTGCAACTAGAGACCTATCACGCTTCTCAATGTTTCCTACAAGATTATTGCTAAGGATTTGGCTCTTAAAATCTGCCATCTTCTACCTCAGATTGTGCACCCAGAACAAACTGGGTTTATCAAATCCAAATTTATTTTGGATAATATTATTGTTGTTTGGGAAGGCATGGAATGGGCCAAATGTTCAAACCAAAAATTTGTGTTCATTAAAATTGATTTTCCAAGGCCTATGATTGTATTGAATGGCCGTTTATTCTTGCTATGCTGCAAGCTCTAGGTTTTGGGCCCAACTTCATTCAATCTATTTCAATGCTCTTTGCGGATGCCTCAGCTTGTATCACCATCAATGGTTGTCAATCCTCTGTCTTTGGACTCTTTCATTCCATTCAACAAGGGTGCCCACTGGCCCCCTCTTTGTATGTGCTTGCAGCTGAAGGCTTTGGCTACCTCTTGGCCAACGTGGTTTCCCAGTAGCGGGTAAAGGGAATTTCTCTACCCAAATCTCAGGCTCAACTTGTTAATAGTCATTTTGTTGATGACTCGTTACTCACTCTTCTAGAGGAAGAAGATTCCATTGCGGTGGATCTTGAGTACCTTAATACCTTTTGTCTTGCTTCCAGCTCTGCCATCTAGTGGCATAAAACTTTATGTTACCGACAGTCTATCTTTCCTTCTCCACCTTGGTTGCAACAATATGGATGGAAGTGGATTGGGCCAGGAGAAATTTTTGGTTTTTAGGCATTCCCTTTTCCTTTTAGGCATCCCTGGCTGAGCTTTGGCAAGTCATGCTCTCTAAGGTTGAGTAGAAGCTTGTTTATTGGATTACCAAGCCCCTCTCTTTTGCAAGGAAATTTTAGGTGTGTTCCAAAGTTCTAGCGGCCACCCATGTTTATTACTCTTCTTGTTGGGCCCCTTCCAAAGCTACCTATGACAAGCTTGAGAAATTTCTTAGAGACTTTCTTTGGGCCTCCTCTAAGTCTCACATAGGGTTTTACTATGTGGCTTGGGAATTTTGCTGCCTTCCTAGAGATTCGGGAGGTCTTGGGTTGTTTTCTACTCAATGGAAAGGGACTGCTCTGTATGTTAAATGGATTATTTGTGCCCTTATTGGGGATGAGGCCTGGAAAATTCTTCTTAGGCATAGTATTCAATCCGGCTTCCCTATCCATACACCTTCCCAGAAGGGGATTGACTTTCAAACCCTTCTGGTCATGGAAGAACTAGCCTAGATTGTTAGGACATTTGTGGCCAAAAGTATCTGGCGAGCTTGGGAGGCTATCAAACCTTGGCTCCGTTGGGATGGCTCTGGTTTTCGAGATGGGCTCTCTCTCAACCAACACAATATTTGGTGGTCGCCTCTTTTTTCTTGTAATGGTCAACCATTGGCTAAGTCACCTTGGCTTAAGGCACTTAGGTTTCACAAGAAGGGTATCCAGACCCTTCAACAGATATTTCACAGACCCACCATGTGTATTATGCTGTGGGAAGTTTTTCATGCCCAGTTCAGGCTTCATAACCAAGACCATGCTACTTATGAGGGTCTGGTGAATTCTATTCCTACTAAGATGCTTCATAAAGTTGGAATTCATGGGACCAAACCTTGGTGGAAAGACTGGAAGTGGTATCCAGACACCCCTTTTAGAAATTACAAGCCTCAACTCGATTACAAGTGGCTCTCACCACATTTTCCTATGATTCAGAGTTTGAACCAGAGGTGGCTTCTTTAATCTCCCACTCATGTCTAGCATAAAATATTTGCTGCCACTTGGTCTACAAGTGTTGAGCCAAAACTTTCCCACTTTTCCTCATTTTTTATTTTCCAAGGCTTGCTTATGGGTTCTCGGCTTGTTCACCTAGGGGTTTGGGACCCTCATTGCTCTTTTGTGGGCAAGCTAAGAATCTTAAGCATTTTTTTGGTTTTGTCTCAGAGCCCAACAACTTTGGACTTAGATTCATGACTTTTTTCGGCCCTTTAGGCCAGATCCTTTCTCCTAGAATATGGTGTTTCTAGGAGATTCTCCCAGATTTCCTACAAAATTCACTGAGCTTTGGCACATTTTCAGGGTGAAAATTCTCTTCAATATTTGGAAAGACAAAGTTTCACTTGAGGTTGCTCACCTTCAAGTTCTCCTGGATCACTGGGGTAATGCCCCTTGTACCATTACTCAGGTCCTCACTTCGCCCACCTCTTCCTGCGGCTGGTCACCCTCCAGGGGCCGGCAACAGAGTGGCTCTGCGCGTCCCCTTTCCCAACCTCCACCTTGGCGAGATTCTCGCACTCCTCGGTGAAACCACTCTCCTCCACCATGGGCTAGTCAGGGGTGGCCTTTTGGCTATGCTTCAGGGAGCGGCAGTGGTGGTTCTGGGTGGACCTTTGATGACCCTCCTACTTCTGGCTCTAGTTGGCCAGCCACTGGTAAAAAAATTTCGCATCTGGTGCTTGCAATCTCACCCCCGCGTGAGGAAGAAGATAAAGAGAAAAAAGATGCTAATGATAGTTGGGGTCCCCCTCCTGATGTCACTACAGACCCCGCTACTGTATGGGGGAAAAATTTGGATGACAAAGACCCTCCTGGATCTACTGGTACTACTCTGGCCGCTTAATGGTCTTTTTATTTACTTTGTAATTTTGGACTTCTGGGCCTCGCCCATGTGATCTATTGGTTTTTTTGGGCGCTGCCCATTTGACTCTCGAGGTGTGCCTTTTTACCACCCATCCTTTTTTGTGAATATGTATCTTTATATTTGAATTAATATAGATAGCTGCCTATTCATCAAAATCAATCTATCTGAGCTAATTAACCCTATTTCCATATTTAATTAAATAATTCACTTTATTTGATTAAATCTCCAAGGTCTAACTATTAAACAAAATAAATTAAACCTTGTTTAATTTAAGCTAACCAATCATCCTCTTTTGTTAAATAAATCAAAATATTTATTTAACTAAGTCTAAAATCACATTCTTCTCATCTTTGATTTAAATCAACCTATAAATTTGAATCAAATTTGTCACATCATCTAATCCCCTATTAAATTAATTGACCCTTGATTAATTTAATCCTAATGCAAATCCCATCCTCTAGCTTTTGCCATTTGCACATGAAAATAGATTTAATTCATTTATTAAATCTCTACTTTCTTTCAACATGGCACAATGGAGGAATATTCTCTCAAATTTGAATTCAAAATCCAAGTGGACTTTGTCCTTCCAACAAGACATTTACTTCACCTAATAAGTCCTTTTTCCTTGAGCCAAGTGGCATTTAAGGCATTTCTTTTCCCTCTTACATGTCATTTCACTAATTTCAAATATCACCTAATTGCATTTATGGGACCATTCATCAAAATGTGCACATCCTCTATCCATTCACATTTGGACAAGTGGCACCTTGCCATTGGTTGAATGTTAGCCCCACATTGCTCTATTTTGGGCATTTCTCCATCCTACCATTCTATAAATAAGAGGCCTCTTTCCTCATTTTTGCATCCACAATTTAGAGCAAAGTTACTCTCTTCACATTGAGAGCTAGTTTTATCCATTTCATATCAAGTGTTCATCATTTTCATGGTTTCATAACAAGGTTATGCCAAAATTTCATCAAGGAGCTTCAATCATTCACAAATCTTCATCAAAGCTTGCATAGGAGTTGAGAAAGGGCCAATTTCCACATCAAATTGGCACCAATTCCCCCATGGGATCAAGAGTTTTCTTGTTTAATTAGGATTCAATCTCTTTTTATTGCTTTCTTATTGTGTTCTTCATCTCATTTCCTAATTTAAGCTTTGTGAATGGATTTCATGGGGAACTTAGGTTCTAACTTGCATTTCAATCTTCTAATGTGTGTGTTCTTTGTGTTTTGCAGGTACTAGGATCTCGGTTCATACACATATCACCCCTTTTTAAGGACACGGTGGGTTAGGATAAAGTCATCAAACACCGCCTAGTTAAAGAAATAACGATATAGGCGGTAAAGAGGGTAGTTCTTATAACCTATAAAAACCCCGCCTAAGTTTGAGACATACAACAAAACACCGCCGGAACATGAATTTAAATAAAATGACTAAGGCACAAAAGGAAAGATAGTTGAAAAAGAGGAGGGTCATGTTTATGAGTAACACATGGAACCTATGGATCTCAACCCCTATTGTATAGACAATGTGACTCATGGAGGACAGTCTTAGCCTTCTAGGCTACCCTCTTCCTCCTCTCAAAGGAATCATAATGGAGGAGTATCATGATGTTCTTAGCTCACCTAACACTGATAGTTTCCCTCTCTCGAGTTGGATACCTATTATGTCCATGCTTAGCAACCCCCAAATAACCCTCCTAAAGAATAAGGTGTTATTACTTTCTAGGAACCAATCAATGATCTTATGCTCAAAGATGTTTTGGGTAATCTTGATGATAAGTACCTTCCCCCTTCAAATTTTATTTTAGTTGCTTAAACTTCATTGGGCTTGACCCTATTTTTATTTATTTGTCTTTGTTATACATTTAGTCACATTAGACTTTGTGAGTGTGATCCTTTATTGTCTTCCCTTTTTGCGAATATTATACTATTATCTGTTATTAAATATATTTAAATAAAAATCATTGAAATAAAATCATATTAATGGTGATTGTATTCTTTTCATAATGATCTAAAACAAAAAAAATCCCAACACATAGAAATTGAACATTTTATGGTTGATTTGGTTGTTGATCGGTTCCTTTTGGTAGCAATTTAGTAAATATATTGAAAAATTTATTTATCAACATTTCAAAACAGAACCAAGATATAGTTTCTCTCATGCCACATCTCAAAGAAATTGTTGATGAGGATTGAAGGCATGCCACATCCCATTATGTCAACAAGCCACATCTCTCTTTTTGGTTCCATGTTTTGTTTGTTCTTGTATAACAATTCAAGAGTCGCATTAATATATATTTTAATTTTTAGTTTTAAGTGTGTAAATTACAACTCTAAATAGTTTTGGCCTACAAATTTTCTCTCACAAGTATGGAGATATTAAGTTCTACCCTATCCATGATTTTGGTATTCAACCTTATAACCATTGTGTACATTTTCTTAGTTGGTCTCTATAATGACAAATTATTTGTGGTCTACTTCCTCAGTCATGCTCCAATTTCTCCTACTTAGTGTTGTTGACACCTTATGTTTCCCATGTAGGATGACCCATATTTTAGCAATGAATGTTTATTTTTAGGCCTCAAGGTGGTAGTGTAGCCCAAAAATACTAGCATTAAAATCTCAGGATCTAGGGCTCATAATAAAATCCATTTGGTATAAAGATTAGATAATTCAATATGAGTGTGTAAGGCCATTTTTAGGGTGATTGAACAAGTTCTTGGCTCAATTTTAATGTTTAATGTTTCTAGGTGGATCTATTGAGCACCATCAAAATGTGAAATTTTATCAATTCTAGTGATTTTACAAGTGTTCATATACCATCATTGGTCTCTAGTTCTAGTTTCATGGTCATCAGGTGTGTTTTTAGGCCAAAAAAAATTGTAAGTGCTTAAGGATTGGCCCAAGTTACAAAGAAGATCCTAGAAACAAATTTTATATTCAAATTTCAATGATAGAACAAGGATATACATCAATTATTAATACCCTTCATATTTTTTCATGGCCCACAAACTTTATATGCATCTCTAATGTTGATCTTGTCATTTCACCTGCAGTGAATTTAAATTACCAATTTTTAAATTTTCAAAATTGGGACCTTCTTAAATCATTTTCTAAGGTTTTATTTGGTGGGGGAAGCAAAAATAATAGTTTTAAAACCTTGAATATTATCTCCCTATAAAGCAAGTGAATATGCATTTGAAAAAATTATAAAGTCACTTTAAAAGGTCAAATTAAAAAGGTATGTATGTCTTAGTGCAAGAGTGCAATTTAAAAGCCTTTCAATGCCCCCAAACTTGTGTTGAGATTAAAACCTATGCTAGAGTTTTTGGAGAAGGATTTAGAGGTTTATACCATGTGCACTTTGAAATTTGGAAACCATATTATTTGTAGACCAATGTGATGTATCATATATATTATCTATAGTTTTGAAAGGTTAAAGAATCATCAAAAGATACCAAGTCAATTGAACATAAATTTGATTAATTCTTCTAAAACTATCTGCTTGTTTCCTCATATATGTAAAAGATATTTGTGTGCCACTTTCTTATGATGATTAACTTGTTTCACCCTAGCCATGTTTTATTTTTGTAATGACCCTTGTCTTGTATTCTATAAAAGGTAGTGAGTTGCTTAGTTTTAGGGGTAAAAAATTATTGACAAAATAGAGCTTATATTGGATATATACCAATTTAGTTTCTATTTCATATTTTTTATTTAATTTCAATAAATAATTGTACACACTGTGATGGTTGGTAATATTGAAGCAATTGAAGTTTATTTCTAATTGTACATACTGTGTGAGTTGTTGAGTTTATTAAAATTTCTTGTTATTTAACAAGAGAAATCTTTAGAACATCAGTAGGCCACCATGTTAAAACAATAATTGAGAAATGAACCTTGAGTGAGCCTATAAAGTCGATACCTAACATTCTCAAGTCGTGGGATAACTAAATCCTTAATTGAATTTAGTGATTCTTTCAAGATAAGATAGGGTTTTTTGTACATATAATAAAATATATCTATATTCGGTGCATGTATAATATCCACATCAATAGAAGTGACATTAGACAGAGGGCATTGTGAGTATATTTTATCAAAAGATTGTAGATATCATGCTAAAATTGACATAGTAAAAGGAGATTAAAACTCTCAAAGACTTAAAATTCATGAAATGATGAAAAATTTAAGACAAATCAAATCATATGAGAAATTCTCATTCAACATGGATGTCTCATATGTGTAGAGGATTTTAAATGAAAAGTTGTGGACCCCTAAAATTGATCTAAATTTGGATTAATAGAAAGATGTAGGATCCATAAAACAAGGGAACATGATAAAATTAATTGTACAATATTTTTTGTTAGAATGGATTTAACTAGTAGAAAATTTATTTCTCTAGTAGGAGTGTTTAGATATGAAAATAGGAATTCACCGAATGCCATGCATAGAAGACATGATCCTGAAAGACCATATAGAATTATAACAAGCATTGTTACAAGTAGCAATCAATTTTTTTGATGTGATAATGCAAACATAAGATTTTATGATGTAAGATAATAGTCAATAGATAATGTTATAAAGTCTTAGAATGCTTAGTAATATGTTTCCTCAATATTACCTAACATACCAACCATTGAAAGGGTTTCAGAAGAAAATTTGTGGAAGATAAATAGAATTCCTTTTGTTGCAACTAGAGATCCTAATGTGTCAAAATTTGTTAACATAAGGAGGACAAGCAAAATTAAGTTCAAATAAAGATGATTCAAATAATTCAATACTAAATATAGAATATGAATCCTTTAAATTTTTATTTAATGATAATTTTTCATCAAATTGCAGAAGAAAAGGATTAAAGAAGATACAAATAGTAGTCTACAAATTAGTTCTTGGAAAAATGATAAGAATAATGAGGTTACACTATCTACTCAAGATAAGGAAGCACGAGAAGATTTGAGATCATGGGAACTCAAATAGAAAAAGGGAAACACATTTCAAATATGAATGATAATGAGTTATTATAAAGTGAGGAATTCTATTTCAACAACTAAAATCTAAATGGAGAAAACACTGAGGTTGTTTCTTTCCACCTTAGAGAAATAATTGAAAACTATGAGGTTAATTTTAAAGGAGTACAACATGAAATTGATGAATTTGATACTAGTTGAAGATACATCATAATGTTATAATTAAAACATAAATATCTAAATTTAAAGATGAATTTGTTAGATTGAGGACCAAAAACATTACCAAAGTGCTCCTTAAAGTAAAAATAATTTTACTCACATGAGATATAGGTAATAATTAATTTTTTTTTGTAATTATGTGTATTTTGATTTAGGCTTAGATTAGGGTTAGACTTAAATTAAATTGGTTCAATTTCCATTAAATCTCAAGATCACTAGTTTTTAAGACATATAACTTACAAGAAAAGAAGCTTTTAATTCTTAAAACATTCCTAATAGCATTCTTTCTCACCATCGAAAGGAACAAGAAAATATACATTCATAAATCCATTCACTAAACATAAATACAAAGATATATATATATATATATATATATATATATATATATATATATATATATATATATGTGAAAAGGTCGTGTGTATATACATCACAATTTTTTTACAAAATCTATTGTCCACGGGAGTGGTCTCAATCTATTTCTTTCGCTTTATTTTAGATTTCATACCCGAGGGAAACTAGTTGTCTGTGTTCTACCAAATTCATGTTGAGAAAAATCCTCATGAAAGGGATTAAGGGAACTGCTATTCCTTCATTGATAAAATGGGGAATATCCTAAGGAGTAGGAATTCCTACTTTGGGTCTTGCTGCAACCAAAACATAGTCCATTCCTTCCATATAATTGGCTTTAACCATGAGTGTAGCCAATTCTAACACATTGTTTTGAGCCAATCCAATGTTGAAGAGAGAAGCCATGAATCGAGAATAAATATCAAAATTCATCTGATATTGTTCATCGTGATCCATAAAATTATCTCCTAGGACCATTTTGAGTGTGACTCTCATCATAAAAGTCGAGATATAGAAATTTTTTTGTAATCTCTAGCTAGTAATATGGCCCAAAAATGCAGATTGTCACCTAGGGCTTGTTAAGAAAATTAGAGTATCCATGCTCAAAACTTACTCAAATTATAATTAAAATGAGGATGAATTTTTTCAAGAGGTGTAGTGAAAATTTATATTCATTGGTACAAAATTACATTACAAAAAAAAAACACAAGCCATGTATATGCACATTAAATGAGTTATATTTCATAAAATATGATTGTGGATTTACCAAAATGTCAAGTGCCTCATATTTCAATGCATCTAATGCCAATCAAACATAAATCCCATTTCAAATTTAAATACTTCTAGTGGTTTTAAATGAGATTGTTCATGTGAAATTGTGTTTTCTTTTCCAAGAGTTGTACCTACATGACTAGAATTTCTAAATCAAGAATAAATACTTTCAAAAAATAATCCATTTTTTTCTTAAAGGAATGTGTTTAATAAATGAAAAAGGTTGGAATATTATCCAATTCTCTATATTAGCATCTTGAAGTAAGAAACAATCATGCAAATGAGGTCAAGTAGGAATCAATGATGTTTTATTTAGTAATAATCTACTATATGAAGGAAATTTCAATGAACTCTAGATTGGTGTGAGTGTAGTCATATGCATAATGAATGATTAGACAAGATATTTCTTGTTAAGTAGAAAGAAGCCACCAACTTACAAACTTAGTAACATCAAATTAATGAATGATTTAATGGGAAAAATCTTAGGTACTACAATTATCTAATTTTTTCAATTGGTGCATTAGTAAGCTAAGGGGTATAAGAGTTGATGCTTAGGTTGGGTGGTGAAGCAATAAAATGAGATTTAAAAAGTTCAGAGTCTAATAATATATTAAACGAATAATCAAAATCTTGTTAAGATATTTTTTATGTTTATTTAGGAATTAAGTATTTAGTATGGTTCACATAAAATTTTGCAAGGAATTATATGTTTCAATATTAAAGAATTCTTTGGACTAGTTGGGGATGATGGATATGTGTACTAAGTGAAAAATCTAAAGGTTTTCCTTTGCTGCCACTATAATTCCCAACCTAATAGCAGGCTTAAATGCCAGCAAGTTACAGAAAAGAGCTTCAAAGGAACATAAAAATAAAATAAAAATAAAGAAATATCAAAAGAAAAGATAAATTTGACTCTTTAGGTCATCCAAATATCTCTATCAGGGCTATGCATGCCTGACTTTCAATGGAGCTATATTTGGAGGGAATTATAGAGATAACCTTGTTAGGGCTATAGATTCTTGTGTAGTAGAAAGGCTCTATCCAAGATTGGCTTAGAAAGTTAAAGAAAAATATGAAGCTTAATACAAATATCCAAATGTCTTCCTACTTTATCAAGGAAAGGAATGAATCAAGAGCACACACTTATGTTCCTTAAGATTTATGTTTCCCATATTAAGTGTGAAATTCAAAGAGAAATGTAGGATGTTATCTTGATAAAATTAGAGGTTTACATTTAATAATTCTTATTTTCTATGAATGTTTTAACTTTTTTGTTGGTTACTACTTGTTGTATGGTCTCACAACACACCCCATGGTGCTTAAAATAACACGAAGACCCAATTTAAGTATATTGTAGTTTAAGTCACCACTGAGTGTGCAAAAAGTGTGAAGAAACCCAAATTATGGTAATAGTGCTCATGAAAAGTGTTTGAAAGGGTAAAATTTGAGAGGTTGTAAGTTTTGAGGAAGTAACATCCTATATAACCGAATGATGTACCTTTAAATTTTGTATCTTTTAGCAAGTGTAGCTTGGCTAGCCTATTCCTTAGAGGAATAAGTAAGTAAATATGGGGTTTTGATATCACATATTTTCTTCATCATAAGGCTAGCCCAAAAAAGAGTTAAAAGTGAACTAATGCAATCCAAAAAAATTGAAACTTATAAAACCCAATGCAAGATACAAATTTACCATTCTAGTTACCAAGGAAATAAAAGAATATTTTTCAATGAAAAAAGCCTTAATTAAGGGATAGAGGATAATAATGTTTATCATTTCACTATAGAATTGAATGATCAAAGATTTTAGGAATTTTATAATCATAAAATTTCCCAAAATTCTATAAGAATCAAAATTAGTAATGTTTTATATGGATTATTCTAATTGAAATATTATGGACATGATATAATAAATATATTGAATGTAGGTTTTAAGAGGATTCTAGAAGGTGGATCCAGATGTCGATGTGGTATTAGGTCCTTTTCCTAATGTCAGAAATAGATTATTTTCCTGATGCTAGAAGTGAGTGCTTTTCTTGATGCAAGAAGTGTATTTTATTCCCCAAATACCAATAAATAATTAGATGCAGGGATTTTGAGGTCTGCTAGCAACAAAACATTTTTTGGGTTTTCATAGGCAAAAACAAAGACTGGAGTAAAGAGTCAAGGGAGCATGATTTAAGGAGATTGCATCTAAGATTCAACCACAAATGCTTTGAATACCAAGGTGATGTATCACAAATATTGTCTACAATTTTGAAAGGATAAATAATAATCAACATAGACCAACTCACGGAAACCTAAATTTGATTAATTCTTTTGAAACTATCTACTTGTTTCCTCATATACATAGAAGATATTGTGTGCCATATTTATTATGATGATTAACTTATTTCTCCTTGGCCATGTGTAATTTTTGTAATGAACTCATGTCTTGTATTTTATAAAAGGCAATAATTTTCTTAGTTTTAGGGATCAAAAATTGTTGAAAAGATAGAGCTTATATGAGAGATATACCAATTTAGTTTCTAGTTCATGTTTTCTATTAAATTTCAGTAAAGACTTGTACATACTTTAAGGTTTGGTAATATTGAAGCAATTGAATTTCATTCCTAATTGTATATTTTGCATGACTATAGTCATTTATTCCTAGTGAAATAATCAATTTGTTGCACCATCTTTGGGTGTATTTTGAAGTTATTGTTTTTATTATTTAAACTCTTATATTATTTTATATGTAGCTGTGAAGTAGTCTAGTGAAGTTTATGCTTTAGTTTACTTACCTTTCAAAATGTGTGTGTGAAATATCTAAAAGTAGTTAATTTATTAGGCTTTTCTTTTATCACCTTTAATCTTTTAAAGTTTGTTTTGCAAATAGTTAGAATTGAATGGAATATGAAAAAGTGATTGTTGAGTTCATTAACATCGCTTATTATTTAGAAAGAGAAATATGTAAAAAAATAGTAGGCCCCATGTGAAAACAACAATTGAACAACAAACCCTAAGTGAACCTAGTAAGTCAAAACCTAACATTCTCAAGCCTTGGGATAACTAAATTCTTAATTGAATTTAGTGTTTCTTTCAAGATAAGATAGGTTATGTTGTCCATATAATAAAATCTTTCTATATGTTTGTGTATGTATAAAATCCACATCAATAGGTATATATAGGATATTCTACCCAAGAGACTACAAATATAACCAATATGGGATAATGAAAAATTCCTTGAGTAAATTAATCTAGTGTAAAAAGGATCTAAGTGGATAACTAACTAGGAAATGAACTAGTTAGATAAAGTACCATGTTCACACTAAAACCCCACATTAAGTGCAACTTAAGGGAAATGTAGACAAAGATAGTCCTAGCTACAAGGGTTGATGAACTACCCATGTACAAAATGTCCTCTCAATATCCTCTCAACTAGTAAAAAAGGATAAAATATAATGTGAAAAAAATCCCTCCCATGAGAGCATGAATGGAGAAGGTCTAAGTGACCCCCCAAAAGAGATTTCTTGCAACCCCACGAGAGACCAAAGATGAACATACTTTATCTAGGTAAAGGGTTAGGTGAAGATATCTAGAATCTAATATGCTTTAGGATAGTAGTGTAAATCAATGATCTGCTCTTGAATCATCTCTTATAGAAAATACATATGGATCTCAATGTGTTTGGTTCATTGATTATGGACTAGGTTCAAGTCGAGATATAAATGGTGATCTAGTTGTCACAATAGATGAGTAATGGATTTTGAAAAGTGACACAAAATTTAGTGAGGATATTTTGAAGCTAAATAGCCTTAGTGGTAGCATTGACAACCCCTCGATACTCAACCTTAGTCAAAGAAAGATCAATTCCTTTTTATTATTTTCTCTTCAAACAAATGGGACTAAAACCAAGGTGAAAATTATAGCTACATGTGGACTTATAATCATCAAGATCACCAGTCTAATCAAAATCTAGATGTATCCAATCAAGTTTGAAATTGTTCTTTATTTATAGTGAATCCCATATGTGTGGGTGCTCTTGATGTAGTGCAAGATGTGTTTGGTATATTTCTAGTGAAGTTCATGTGGCTCTATTATGAAGAATGAAAAATTTTCAATTAGAAATGAAATGTTAGGGAAAGTATGAGTCTAGAAAAAGAGGAAACTAGTGATTTGGTAATATAAAGTGGCATCAATGAGTGGTGTGGAACACCTTACCTCAATCTTGACCCTAGATAAAAAGTGAGTTGGTTTAGGCTTACAATCATCCATATGAAAATGAGCCAAGAGATCAATAGCATATCTAGGCTATATAAGAGAGATATTTTAAGAGTTTCGAGTGATCTCAATGCATAGAAAATAGTGCAAGAGACCCAATTCAACCATGGAAAATATATCATGCAAATTAGTCTTGAAAATTACAATGACAAATGAAGTGCTCCCAATGACAATCAAGTCGTCAACATAGTGTGAACCATTTGAATCTAGACCTTGCACAAACACAATAAACAAGCAAACAATTAGATCAAACACAAGATTAGAAACCAATGATTCCTCAAGAAATCCATTTGAAATTTGCAAAAGATAAGAAATGAAAATGAAGAACACAAATGAAACAATTAAATCCTATCTAATGCAAGCAAACTCTTGATCTCTTGAGGGAGTTGGTGCAAATAGGTGTGTGGAGATTTGCCCTTTCCCAACTCCTTGAATGCAAATGTTGATTGAAGATGATTGACCCACTTGATGAAGACTTTGAATGTATGCTCCAATCTAAAATCTGCAAAAAACCTAGCTATGATTCAATGAGATAAATGAGAATTGCTAAGTATTTTAGCATGGTAACTTTGCTTGAAATGTGGATGATCAAATGCATGGTGAAGCATTCTATTTATAGAATGTTGAAATGGAAACAAAGCCAAAATGGAGCAATGTGGGACAAAGATTCAACCAATGATATAATGCCACTTGTCAACATGTGATTGGGTGAGGAATGAGCAAGTTTTGACAAATGTGCCAATAAATGCATTTTTGAATTTGAATTTTTGAGAAAAGACATGTAAGAGGGGGAAAGAAAATTGCATTAAATGCCACTTGGCTCAAGGCAAAGGACATGTAAGAGATCTTAAATGCCTTGTTGGAAGGACTTATTCCCTCTTGGATTTTGAATTCAAATTAGGGGAATATTCCTTAAAAGATGCCTTGTTGAAGGAAAATAGAAATTTAATAAATCAAATAAGTCTATTTTCATGTGCAAGTTGCAAAATCTAGAGGATTTGATGGATTAAGATTAAATTAATCAGATTTGATTAATTTAAGGATATTCAGATTTGACAATTTGATTTAGATTTTTGGATTAATTTAAATCAAAAAGAGAGGAATATGATAAGAGGCTAATTAAATAAAGATTTTGATTTATTTAATTAAAAGGGATGGTGTTAGATTAAATCAAATAAGTTTTAATTTATTTAATTTAATGATAGACTTTAGAGATTTAATCAAATAAATTGATTATTTAATTAAATAGGGATAATTAGATCAGATGAATTGATTTAATTAACAAGGGAAAGTGACTTAATTAGACAAAATAATTTATTTAATTAAGAGACGAATATTGATGAATTTAATCAAATAAGGGAATTTGATTAAACAGTTTGATCGAGGGATGATTTAGGAAGAAATGATGTTAGTAGATCAGAGTGAGATGCGCAATGTCAACTTGTACATTTTGCGTGTCTACACATAGAAAGCCAAGAACAAGAGAGAATTCTCTTATCATAGGATATAGAATGAAATTCAGATCTAAGGGGCATCTAAAGAACAAAACTGAGAGAAGAAAGGAGTCCATCTTGGCATACCAAGCTCAGAGGGTTTGCTTGAGTCCATAGAAAGACTTACTCAATTAAAAAACCAATGAAGAATCTTGAATGAATCCTTGTGGTTGCTCCATATAAATCCCCCTATAGATCATTGTAACTTGAAATGTATTCTTCACATCCTATCCCTTGTAAGAAAATGTTGGCCAAAAGTCATGATTTATGCTTTTCAATTGATCTGTCCACTACAAATTTGGTTTGGTCGATCCATTTACACTATACCAATTTTATTCCCTTAGGAAATGGAACAAGATGCCATGTTTTTTTCTCATCAAAGAGTTATATTCTTCTTCCATTTTTGAATCCCACTCAACAATATTGAATACTTCATGAAATAATTATAGATCTAATGTTGTGGTGGTGTAGGAATATGGAATGTCTTGTTCTTGTGACCGAGTCATCCTCTGAGTATCTAAAGGATCCCTAAAAAGAGGGTCCACATACTCAAGTTTCTGACAAGCCCAAAGAGCATGATATGGGATGAAGGAGGAGAATATTAAATTTGTGAATCTTGAGGAAGATGAAACTTCATGATCAACTCTGTGAGTAGAGGAAGTTTTAGAAAAATCCTCTAGATAAATATCATCTAAATCTATATTAGAGGAAAGAAGATTGGAGGATGAGCTAGGATAGATTTCCTCAAAATGGACACCACACTCAATGATCTGAAACATCGATCAAAAAACATACATAATTGAAACCAAAAGCTCACTCTACAAACTTCATGGACTGTGGAAAACTCATATGAACTTATTTTGTTTCTTGTCAAGTTTGCCTAATTATTTTTTACTTTTCAATTGACCACTGAACAAAGTCTAGACTGTGAAGGCTTAAGAAGACCCATGGAAAGAATATTCCCTTTTTCTTACATCAATATTTCAAAAAAGGAAGTAAAAGAATGTGTAATGAATGAAAATCCCATTACCAACCTATGAGTGTGAAATTTGTAAAAAAAAGTTGCATATTCAAGTCCAAGTTGATGGAGAGTATTAAAGATAAGTTGAATGTCCTTTATCTTGAGGCCACATGATTTGCATTGTGTTATAAGGTTATTTCCCTTTGTTATATAGTCCAAGATGTTTTCAAAAGAATTAGGATCAAGATTCATTAATTAATTATCAATTTAACAACCCCTACATCAGTTGTACCATATAGAGTTTTTTAGTTTTTTCACACATCATTTGAATTTGTCTATTCTTCAATGTTAAACATAATATCAAGGGAAACTAGACTCCTAAAACAACCAACTGATTTTGTATGTTCAATCATCTAGATTAGATTTTCCTTATCTTTGGTGGGTTCAATTACCTTTGAGCCATCCTAGATTAACTGAGGTCTCTTTACCTTATCGACTCGAAGCCTTTGAGGAATCCTATGACATGATACATAAAAAGAGCATGACCTAAGTAAGCTTAAGTAATTAGAGTGAAAAAGGGGCATAATAATTAAATAAATAATTAATTCTAAGGAAATAACTTTTACTCTAACACCCTCCCTTTTACCCTTGAAATTGGTTGGCTAAGAGGTGACAAAGAGCTAGAAACTAGAAACCACTATTAGATTAATTATTAGAGGCTTGTAATAAATAAAGTTTGATTTTTATAGATTCTGGGACAATATTGTTCCCCCAATTTTCTCTAATTGGAATGATTTCATTTTGTGTGTGATTATAATTTCAATTATTGTCGATCTTTAAAAATGGTTTACTATTGTGTGTTCTTGAATTTGAGAAAATCTTGCTGCTAAATAACATTGTTGGGGCATATTATACAAAGGGAAGAAAATTTGACTTCCTTCAAGAAATTCAAATCTTGAGGTTATTATTTTTTAATTAAAATATATAATGTTAGATGTTAATTTTCTAATTACATTGTTAGCTTCAACCCCCTTGTAACATTCAGATTAAATAGGGATGTCTACAATATTGAAGATGATGAATTAGATTTGGTGGATCTAATTTTTATTAATCATTTGCAAACACTAAAAATCGTGTCAATTGATTAGAGTGTAAAAGAGGTTGAAATTATTGATGTCAAACCATAGTGGTAATTAAAATAACTCAGGATTGGGTAGCCAAAAAGACTACAAAAAAATCTGTCACAATGCCTCCAAGGTCTCAAGATACTCAGAGACAAGTGAAAGGGGCCAAGAATAACCATCTTCTACTTCACTACCATATTCTTCTTCTCAAAATATGATTTCAAGGGGACAAGGGGATGGCGATGAAGATCCTACAAAGAAAGGAATTCCTAAGAAGACTTGTGAAGGCACTCATTAAAGAAAAACATAGAAAGGAAAGGAGAAACAAGTAACAAAAGAAGAGGCTATAAATTTTCCTTCATCTCCATCTCAGGCAAGTGGTTCTTATTTTTCTCATGGCTCTCCTAATTCCCCTCCACCAAATGCACCAAAAAAATCACCACATAGGGTAAGCCCTACTCCACTACTCCACCTTCCTCCAAAATTCAAATATCTAACACTCCTCTTATAAGAGCTTTTCCCTTTGTATCCCCTAGTACCAAATCTATGAAAATTCCTATCATCTTCCTAGTTAGAGTAGAACCTCTCTAAAAAGAGGAAAATAGTTTAGTTGTGTCTCCCTAATTAGGATGTTGTTATTACACCACCAAACAACATATAAACATATCCACTAGTGGATCTTCTTTTTTCAATGTCACCCGCCTAGTTAGAATCCACATATCCATGGATGCTCACTAAATGTCGAGGTCTTAGAGGATAACCATGAAAATGTAGAGAATTCTTAGAAGTACCCTGTAAGTACTTGAACACTCTCTTTATCACATCCTAGTGCATCCATCTAGGATTAGCCATAAACCAACTAAGGAATCCCACTACTTGGGAAATGTATAGCCTAGTGCAAACCATAGCATACATTAAGTTGCCAACAACACTCACATAAGGAACTCTAGTCATGTGCTCCATCTTAGTAGGATATTTTGGAAAATCCTCCATAGAAAGCTTCATCCCTTGTACAACTAAAACAACCATATGTCTACAATTAGTCATACTGAATCTCCAATGCAAAGTTCAATACTTGCTCTAGCTAAGCCAAATCTTTCGATTAGCTCTATCTCGTCTAATCTTGATCCCTAGAATATACCTCACTGTACCCATATATTTTATCTCAAATTGTACTAACAACTGAGACTTCAAATCTGAAATCATAGGTTTTACCATTCCCAATGAACAATGTCTCATCCATATATAGGACAATAATAAGAATGTGACCATTATCAATCTTGTAATAGTCACAATGGTTAGATTTGGATCTTAGAAATCCCAAGGACAAAACTTAGGTGTCAAACTTTTGGTACCACATCCTAAGAGATTGTTTCAAACCATACAAAGATTTTCTCAACTTGTACACCAGATTCTCTTTTCCTTTCACAATGAAATGATTTCGATGTGACACATAAATTTCCTCCTCCTAATCACCATGAAGGAAAGTTTTCTTCACATCTATTTTCTTAACTTCAAATTCATAAGATGTTGCAAGTGATAACAATAAACAAATAGATATTATCTTATCTACAAGAGAGAAAATCTCCACATAATCTATTCCCTCCACTTGGGAATATCCATTTGCAGACAACCTTGCCTTATACTTCTCAACACTACCACTGGGACCCATTTTCTTTTTGAACACCCATCTACAATGAACAAGTTTTTGTCCTTCAAAAAGCTACCAGATACCATGTAGCATTATTTTTCAATGCAACCATCTCTTCATTCATGGCTTCCATCCAGGAATTTGCATTATGCATGCCCATAACCTATCTAATGGTCCTAGGCTCATTAGTGTTAGCAATCAAAGAAAATATGTAACTGGAATCCAACATAGAATATCCAAATTTATCTGATTGTTAACTTTCTTGTATAGACCTCCTCAACTACTCAGGTTGAGTTTCTTTCTCTTTAGATATTTTAGAGTTGATAGAGCTCTCCTCATCATCAAGTCTACAAGGAGTATGTAGTTCATCTCTCTTAGGAGTGCCAGGTAGAATTTGAACTACCTCCTTTTTCTTCTCTTCCTTCTCTGGTTGTAGATCAACTATGGAAGGTTTCAAATCATACAAGATCACATTTCTACTATATAACACCTTCTCTACAACTAGATCCCAAAGCTTGTACCCTTTCACACCAACAACATAGCCGGTGAAGATACACTTTACTACCTTTTTCTCCAACTTAAGATATTTTCACTTTAGGCACATGAGCATATGCCTCACAACCAAAGACTCTGAGATGTCTCATTGAGGCCTTCTTTCTAGACCATGCCTCAATGAGTGTTTTTTCAACAAGTGTAGAAGTAGGAGATCTATTAATCAGATAACATAAAATGGCTATAACTTTAGCTCAAAACTTCTATTTGAGTCATTTTGAGTCTGACACCACTCAACATACTACTAGCCATCTCCATCAATGTTCTTTTCATCCTCTTTGCAACTTTATTTTGTTGTGACTTGTGTATGGATTTGTCTTGTGTCTCTAAATCCCATGGTCCTTACAAAACCTATCAAAATATATGGAACAAAACTCACAATAGTTATTCATCCTCAAACACTTGATTTTCTTACCAGTCTAGTTTTCAACCAAGGATTTGAATTCTTTAAATTGACTAATATCAGATTTACTACTGAGGAACATTAACTAGATCAAACACATCAAAATGCACATAATCTAAAACCCCTGAAGATTTATGAGAATCAAAATAAATAGAAAAATGGTGTTTTCTTTCATGTATACAATGTTCACAAAAATCAAACTCAAGATTACAATCATCAAGGCCTTCAAATAGGCTCTTAATTTTCAGGGCTCTAAGAACCTTCTCACTAATATGACCTAGTCGTTGGTGCCTCAACATTATTTTCTCTATTGGAAGCTTCATCTCCAAAGCATTGGCACCATTGGGTAGCCAAAAAACATGACCATTAGTCTGATGGTGAGGATGAATAATCCAAAGCCCTTTTCTTGTAATTCACAGAAGTACTATTGAACTAAACTATGCTTGCATCTAGCTTACACAAGGTGCCAATTAGAAAACTCTTAGAAAGCACCATAGAACCTCTAGTCATCTTGTATCCACCACTTGATAAAATAACCTGCACTCCCACACACCTGACTTACTCACTAAATGTAGGTTTCATAGAAAATGAGGGATATGTAGTACACCACCAATCCCCCTCACTCTACCATTAGGGAATAAGATCCTGACTCTTCCACAAACAACAATAATTAAGTGAGAGTCATCACCTAGATACACCTTCCCACCATCATACTCTTCATATTTTGAGAACCAACCTCTATGAGAGGTCATGTGGAAAGAGGTACTTGAGACAATTAGCCACACATCTTTCAATGCATGTGTTGCCAAGGTTGCGATAAATGCATCTGCATCTTCATACGAGGATTCAAAATCAAATGATTTCTTTTTCTTTTTCTCCTCTTTACAATCTTTTTGAAAATGATCAAATTTACCACAGTTCCATCATTTAGCCTTAGAATTTTTACCAAGAGACTTAGATCTCCCTAGAGATATGGACTTAGACTTCTTGTCCTTTTTCTTGTCTTTCTCCTTCGATCTACCATGAACAAACATGGCCTCCTTGGTCATCTCAAAATATTTACTCTTCATCTCTTCAAACAATAGAAATGAAACCACATATTCCATCTTGGAAGTGGTTTTTGTACTTACAATAGCCATCACCAGGTGGCCCCACAAGTCCAGCAAGGACATAGCATAAGCATGCAATGGTCCTTGTCATCAATCTTCACACCAACAAAACCCATTTGAGTAACAAGCATAGTAAATGCATTCAAGTGATCAACAACTAATCCTCCTTCCTCCATCCTCGGAGAATATGAATTCTATATCAATAATAGCTTATTTACTAAGGATTTCCCTTGATAAATATCACCAAGCTTCTTCCAAAGACGCTGCAATATTCTCCTAATGGACATTCAAGAGCACAAAATTAGTGAAATACAGTCTTATCAGACCCTTGGTGTTATGATCTATTAGGTTGCTAGTAGTTTAGTAATGAATATTACAAGCCATAGATCTCTATCTATGAGCATATCCTCCATTTTGAGTTTCCACAACTCAAAATTGTTGCCATTGAATTTCTCTATCTCTATTCTTCCAAATGTGCTTGCCATCTTAAACCTGCAATAAGATTATAAAAGTTGTCTTCTATAAAATTCCTACTAAATCTAGATAAGCACAAAAAACCCTTCAAAACCAACATGTATAACAAAGTTGGCCAGGCTCTGATACCAACTGAAAGGAAATATGAGTGCAGAAAAAATTCCCTGATGCAAATCAATTAGTAGAGTGTTGCAAAAATTTGTTTCAAATCCTTTAAATTTTATAGTTTTATTTAAGAATGCACATATAATTAGTTATTTTTAGATTTAAACACTTAAACCACAAGACACAAAATTTACATGGGAAAGACCTTTCAAGAAAAAAAACCCACACGCCAAAGTACAGATCAATTGTATTACTATAATGAATTGTTACAATACAAGTCTCAGAGTCTACGCTCTTACAAGTGTTGTTTCATTGTGATACAAGCTTCTAGAGTGAATCCGACAACATAACAACATACATATATTACAATCTCTCAATAATATACAAAAAATGCACTAAGGAATCAATATATACTTCTCATGTAGGGGCATCCAACATTCCACATGTTCCAATTGCTTAGTATTTGCATGCATGCAAACTGAAACTGATAACATGCACGAGTCCCAAGTGACCCGAATAGCAACCTGTCAAACATGCACATACATGCAACAACATGCAAGGCTTGTTGCTCCAAAAATCAATCCTCACATGCTAGGAATTCCATAGAGAAAATCAATTCAACTGAAAATTTAGAACTCAACCATGATTCCTAGTCACTCCCAATGATAACTTAGTATCCATTTAGCAACTTTCCCTTCCAAGCTTCAATCAACAAGTCAAACACATGTCACATAGCATCATGGTGCTCCTCCTTGAGGTTTTCACAATTCACAATGCTCAAATGAGATCCTATGTTACAAGTGTCACCTTTTCCTTGCTTCCACTTATCCAAAGAGATAAAATTGCACACAAGTGGACCTCACCAATGCTTTCTTCTAAAATAGATTGCCACTTGTTAGCATGGTGCACCTTTTAGAGGTTTTAATATTTGTTAATTCCCAATTGTGCACCCATGTGACAAGTGTCACAATATTTCCCTTCACACCTTGCATGTAGGATGCCAAGTCTTCACTGGGTCCCACAAAGTGACAATAATTTGTAAACAAATTTTGCATTTAATAAATAAAATCAGCAACATGCAAATAATTAATTAATTAATCATAGGACTCACTAAGTTTGAGACACCTTAATCCCAACAATTATTCCCTCCTTTTTAAGCCCTAATCAATTTTAATGAATCTTAATCTCTTTAGAAACTCTAAATAAATTAGTGCAACATCAGAAAAAAGTAAAGAAAAAGATAATCAATATAATTTTAATCAATTATAGTTTGTAACCTAACAAAAAATTCATGTTGAGTAATATGCTCGCAATGCAAGCGACGAAGGCGGGAGAAGGCGATTTTGAATTTGCTATTGATGTAGATGAAGGCAACAATGATGAGGGGGACTTGGATGGCGGTTGGTCCATTCTACATCTGCTTGCTTGGGTCAACCATGGAGGTAGATATTTTGTGCAAGCTTTTGCAGATGTTGTGGAAGTGTTTGAAGACATTTTGGGGGTTGGAGATTGGTGTTGGCCTGCGAAACCCTTTGTGTATAAGGGTTTTGTGTGGGTTCTTTTCTTGGTTTTTTTATGGCTTCCTTCTTGATTGTGGGTGTGTGTTGGTTTCTATGAGGAAGCCCGGATGCAGAATGGGCTTATGTTTGCTCCTACCCGACGTAGTGGGATGGCTTGGGGGTTCTTAATGTTGGCATGTTCTGCTTCTTGCTTCTTCTTGGTCTTCCTACGTATCTTCCTGTTGTTTGTTTAGTGGCTCTCCTTTGGGGGTTTTTGTTCTCTGTGTGTTTTGGGTTCTTCTTTCTCTATGGATTGGTGGTGTCTCCTTCTGGTTGGTTATTTGGATCTTTGGCATATCTCTGGCTTTGACTGGAATGTTGGGGTTGCTTGGTGTTCTTTATTATTGTCCCTTCTCCTTATTTCTATCATGTTTGGTGCCCCTTGTTCCTCTTGGGGTTTGGGTTTTCTCATTCATTCTAAGACAAGGACTCTGCCCTTGTTGGTCTTTTGGCCTGGGTTTCTCTAAATGCTGTTGTGTTTTCTATGGTCATGTTCTCTTTGGCTGAGGATTTGTTACGACTTTGTTCTCTCTAGTTGTGTGTCTTTGGACCCTCTTTTATATAATACTAATAATCCTCTTGTCCCCCAGGTGGCTAATGCTAGGGTTTGAGGTTTTTTCTTGGGTTGTGTTGCTTCATGTTTATATTCTAAAGGCTCTAATTTTGTGGTTTATTTTGATGGCTCAGAAGTGGGTGAGCTATTGGTTTTTAGTTGGGTTACGGTTCAAGTTTTCTTTGGAAACGTAGGGGATTTCTATTTTGAAAGATGTTAAGGTGGATCCATGGTGTTTATTTCAAATTCTTCTCTTGGTCCATAGTTTTCTTTTGGTGTAGTGTTTACAGAAGGGTGCTACAGTCGCTTGCTTGGCTACTAAGCTGGCTTTCCCCTTAGGGCCTTTGGAGGTGGATCTCCCTCAGTTGCTATTCTTATTGAGGTGGGCGGTTCTCCTATGGAGGTGGAGGGTGAGGGTGCTAGTAATTTTTGCTTGCGGTGGCTTTGTTGATCGTATCATCCTCTCCAATGGAGGGGAGCTCATTCCTTTTGAGGTGGTTTTAGAGTTGGTTTCTTGTTACCAAAGTGGTTCAAAAGAGTCTTTGTTGCTGGAACTATCTATGAATGTTTTGGGTTCTTTGGCTTCTCTTTTTTTGCTGCAAGCCAGGTGGCATTCTACGCGTCTCTCTACATTCCAACAGGTTGAGGCTCCTCAGGTTATCTCTCTTGGCTCAATGGTGTCTTCCATGAGCGGTGAGTTTGCTGAAGGCTGGTAGATGCAATGGGGTTCTCTATGGATAAGGGTTTCTAGTCCCAGTTAAAACCAAGTTGTAAAAGGGTTTCAGGCCCTTGCTTGTTTATTTGATACAACCTGTGTTGTCATGTCTATCTTCTTGAGGCTATTGTTGGGTTGTTGATGGTTTGGGTTTTATCTTTTTGGCAGCTTGCTTATCTGTGTTAGGTTGATAGTTCCCCTTCAAAAATGTCATGTATTGGGTTCTGGGCCCCATCAAAACCCGCTTTTACCTCTAATCAAAAACAAAAAATTCATGTTCATATATTGTAAGATGTTTCTTATTTATTACCATTATCATATGCACTAACACTTGCAAGATCTTAAGGACACTCCTTCATCCTCCTTGTATGAGATTGGTACAACTACAACAGTTCAACAAGAGCTTCACATTTGAGTGGTAGACATCCCTTTTATGTTTTCATTATCGTTTGTCATTTATCTTTCCTTTGGACCCCCAAGATCATGCACTCTTTATCATATTTCATCATATAACCATTTTGGAGGTGGGAATGTACCAACAACCTTTCTCCCTTTATATATGTTATAAGTTTATAGGTTTTCTATTGATTGAAGTGAATTTAACATCTCAATGCGTACATTTTTCAAAGAATTATCATCAATAAAGTAGGGCACATGGATTGCCTAAGCTCTGTTGGACTTTAGATCCTAATTTTTGTTGTCAAATACCTTCAAACAATGGTACACCTATGTAGGCCCTAAAACCCTAGATTTCAACACTTCTAGACTAGGATGCCCAACACCCTTGCCCTACTAGTTTTGCTCTAGATTTCAATGTTAGGTTCCTCTCTATATCTCCTCTCTAGATCCACTTTTTGTTTCTTTCATTTTGTTCTATAATTTCTAGATTCTATTACACTTAGTCCATTTGATCCTAATTCACCTAGTTCAATACAACTCATCATATCAATCACAACACACAGACATAAAAAGGGACCAAAACCCTAACTAACCTCTTTGGATCTCCTTTGAGGACAACAACCAAATAGTAACTCTTGGTTAGTTTTGGATCCCTAATATTTATGATGAAAGAGAATTGATCCATTTTAAGTCATTTAGGCTATATCTCCTTTCACCATATTACATTTTTGTGAACCTAACTTAGTTTACATTTGCAAATCTTTTTTATTTTAATCACATATATTATTAGATCTAATTTACTTCATTAAAGTATTATATTGTTTGAATATATTATTTACTATTGTATGCATTGTATTTTAGTAAAGAATTGTAATTCTTGTTCTCTTATCTTATTGCAAAAACATAAAGCATAAAACACCTTCTATTCTTCTAACATTACATCAACATATCCATCTTGTAATCACCTTCTTCTAAACAAATATTCTCTTCTTTTCTTACATTATTGATAGATGTTTCTTTTTTAAACTTTTCTAGCCCTTCTTCAAGTGATGATGAAGCTAACACTTGTCCCTCTCCCAAGATATTCCTACTTAGGAGGATATTTTGGTACAAGAGGATACAATAATACTTTTCTTAACATCACTTTACCCACTCTTTATTCAATTTTTCTTCCACTTGGCAACATGTTATACATAAATGAAGAGTCCAATATCACATCAAATCCCCCAAGGATAGATGTTAATCAAAATTTGATCAAGACAAGTTATATTTAAGATTCTAATAAACAACCTATAAAACCTATAACACCATCATTCCATAATTATTTGCGTTCTTCTTTTAACACATGTTTTGATGATGATGGGGATCTTTAGCTTTTACCCCTCATGGACTGGTTGAATATAATATTGACCCTCCCCATTTCGAACATATCATTACTCAACAAGGATATGAATTCTTACAAAATAATTGATTCTTATTCTCATGTCAATTTTATCGCTTCTTCAAAATGTGATCATACTTCTCATTTAGACAAGATTATAAATGTGGCCTCTCCTAATATGTTCAATTTGGACACATTATGAGCTTGCTTTCAAAATTATTACTAAACTTAGATACAATGGAAATGATTTAACAAGGAGCCGAAGTTCCTACGAAACCTACATTGCACTTTTCTAAAGCGGGTTTAGGTTACCTGCCTTCTCCTTTTTCTACATCCACTCCTCCATTGTTTGATGTACCTATAGCAAGTCCTATTGTAAGCGGTCAAACCTTTCTTCACAAGAGAAAGGATTACTTATTACTCCTCATCCTCTATCTAAGAAAGAGCATATTTTATTGAGGCTTCTCAAGTCTTACTTGATTACTCTTCCTCCTTCAACACGTAAGAAATTTCATAAACACAATAAAAAATCCTTCTTGTGCATATCATCAAGTGCTTGGTCATTCCAATAGTGAATATCATGCCTTGGACAATAGAATACAATAACTTCTTGACTTTGGTGCTATCACTCTTCCATTTGTTGATGTACCTATTGGCTCATCACGTGACATTAGGCCTAACCCTTATCCCATTCCTTCTAAATGATAAACTTTCTTCTAATGTTTTTCTCCTCACTATGTGGCATTCATAGCTCCATATGTTTGCTCATTTCTATTCATGGTGATAAAACCATACTTTTTTATGATAGCAACACAATGGTCTCTAGCATGGTTGTCCTCACCTATATACTAGAGGGCAAGGATAACTAGTTTTGGAAGTGTGAATCCTTCTTGTGGATCCCCTTTCTTTTTCCTTCACCCCTTCTTTTCCTTGAAATATCAACATGGTAAATATTCTATTATTTTAAGGGGGGAATATCACCTATCCATACTTTCATTCATGGCATCCAAATTGTAGCTCACCCCATAATGGAAGAATTTTACAAAGAGATACCTCTCCATCATGACATCTAAGCCAAAGATCACCCCACAACGGTATATCAAGCCTATAAAAAATTAATTAAAAAATCAAAAAGTATGGACTCAAATGTAATGGAAATTCATGTTCAAATATCTATTGGAAATATGTTCCATGCTTGAAACTATATAAATGTGAAATATTGTATATGACAAACTACCACGTCCTATTCTAAGTATGGTATACCCCAACAAACACACAAATACAAATCTTGATAAATAAAATATTTTTTTTATAAGAATATCCATTATCATAATATCAAAATTAAAGACCACCTTAAAACAAAACATATAAATCTATTGAAAAAATAATAATTTAAAAAAAATACAAAAATAAATCTAAGATAAAATCAAAATTATTTATTTTAATTTTTTTTTAATAAGGAAGAATGAACACTAACTGGGACACTATTTGCAACCTCCAGTCATGTAAGCTATCCTTCCTCATAAACAGAATTCAAAATTACAACCATTATCTATACCTTTAAATAACTTAACATAATTTATAAAATATATTTATAAAATTATATTTTATATTTTTAAACATCCACATCTCTGTTAAAAAGTAAAAATAAACTGCACTTTTATACAGTGGATATCTGGACATACCCTTTGCAGTAACTTTGGAATATACCCTATCTACAAATTCTCAACGGCCATTCTAAGGGAAATGGACATGGCTGTAAAAACAGCATACAAGAAGAAGAAAGCAACAATTTATAACAATATCTAAATTAAAGATCACCTCAAAAGAAAGCAACAATTTAAATCAAGAAAACTAACTAGCCGTTGCACCGCTGAAGGCTCTTCAAATACAAATTAAGCTTTCAAAGCTATCATTTGCAGCAACATTCTGATTGTTTTTCCGTTTTCTCTCTGTAGTTGGATTGAGATCTTATTTTATTCATATTGAGATCAATTCTTCTTCTCGACAACACCCACTGGAAGAAATTGCAGATAGCAGAGGGAGGAGGATATTGTTGCCCAGGGATCTTCCAGCTTTCTTGCTTCTTACATGTACTATCCTGCACAAGCTGATTCTTCAAATACAGATTAAGCTATTTCTTTATTCTATCATTTGCGGCAACATTCTGATTGAGATCTTATTTTATTCATATGGATGCTGATAAATGCACAGATATTGGTGTATGTGAAGCGAGTTTTGGTGGTGATCATCATATTGTGAAGATACTGGGAAGAGTCAAGGAATGAGAGAATCAACCCATGGATATTTCAGCTTTCTTGCTTCTTTTTGGCTTTCCATGGATTTTTCTGAACTCTTCTTTTTACTGCTGCCATTCAAGAAAATTGTATGGCGTCCACCACATTAGATGCAGCCAAATGCCATGAAATTCCAATGGCTGCTCTCTGGACCTCGCTAACTGCCACGTATGCCATGCTCTATAATTTGCCCAGTCTCGTCTCCTCCTCTGTTGTCCCTTCAAATGGTAACCCCCACAATTCCTTTCAATTTCACATAGGCATGGAATTCTCCAACAATAGAGTAGCTTTTATTTACTTTACAGGAGTTCCCAAGGACTTTGCGATGTGAAATACCTTCCCCCTATGCCGCCTCTCTGCTCTGCACATCTTCCTTGGTGAAACACAGCAAGAGTTTATCTTCCACTTCATTGAACGTTACACAGAAAGAAGGAGAGAGCTGAAATGGGTGATGTTCAATTCTTTCTATTATCTAGAAGCCCCTATAATCGATATCCTAATTGCCCAAGGAGCTTCGGTATGTTCAATTGGTCCCTGCATCCCTTCTCCCAAACTCAATGGAGTAATTCATTTAGAAATCACGACGAACTTCTGGACAGAGGAAGTAGAATGTGTGTTGTGTATGTGTCCTTCGGAAGCCTGGCAATAGTGAACCAGAGACAGTTGGAAGAATTTGCACTGGGTTTGGTGGCCACCCAGAAACCGTTTTTGTGGGTTCTACGAAGTAATTTAATGGATGGGTCAAGCGCTATACTTCCTCCAGGATTCATGGAAACCACCAAAGATCGGGCATGTTTTGTGTCATGGTGTCCACAGATGCAAGTTCTTACATGTACTATTCTGCACAAGCTGATTGTTCAAGGGAATGTTGTGAAGATGTTGCAGAGGGACAAGACTGATTTGAGGGCTCTAAGCAGATGCATACAATCTGATGTGTCAAAAGAGCCTCAGCCTGCTAAGAGGTGGAAGAGCTGATTTGCTTTCCTGGACAACTTGCTGCTCTGATGCCTATTCTTGAATATATTCAAGCCTTAAGGTATGTCTTCAACATCTGAATGCAGATCAGTGTGTTTCTTGTCGAATGCATTTGCTTTTCATAACAGTCTGTTTATCCTCTGCCTTCCTCATCAATCTCAAAGTCTAGGTCTTGAACAAGTTAGAAAATTAGCTAAGATCATCTGAAAGCTAGGAGTACAAATATAAATGTATAATTATATTTGTATTTATATTTTTATTATATAATATATTATTATATATTTTATGAAAATTATATGTTATAAAATATAAATTATTATATATTGTATATTTGTATTTGTATATTTATATATTTCTATTGTATAATATACTATTAAGGGAGAAATTTATAATATGAGTTGGGTTCCTTAAGCACTCAATGAAGAAAACCATCCATTTAGAACAAATTATAGAGGTGGAGAAGGGGGCTTAAAGGATTTCTCTAGAGAAGTAAAGATGGCAATATTTCAAGGGCTGGAGAAAATATGCCTGGAGGAAAGAGAAACAAGTAGAATGAAATTGTAAGTAATAGGGACCAATGGGGTAATAAACTAAGCCCAAAGTGGTTGATCATATTCACTATTTCTCCCCCTCACTAACAAATGCAAGAAGGATGCACATCTGGATTCACCATATGCTCAAAGTGGTGAAGACCAGGAAAATTTGTATGGTGCTGATTTGGAGAAGTTTCCTAGAAATTTGATGTTGGATCCAAAAAGCACATTTTTGTGTGGAAATGCATTTGATGCTGTCACTGGAAGAACCTAGCTCCATCATACCACCAAAATTTGAAGGAATCTCTGTCTAGCACAATAAATTCTGAGGACGCTATTATGGATGAATCTCTCTAGGAAATGTTTATCATTATACTTGAACACGTGAATGTGGAATTACCAAACATGTATCAGCCTACTGATGATGAAGGGTTGTTAATAAAAACTATTGAAGTGTGGCCTTCTGAGAGAGATAAAGATGAAAATTAGAAATGGTTTAGGTTAGGTTTGGCTCTTTAAAACCTAAAGGCTCATACTATAAATCATGAGACTTGTTGATACTTGATACTGAACAACTACCAGCTCGTGGCACTACAATTTTAATGTAAGATTGATGAAAATCATTGAAGAAATTCAGCCTCTGCCTCTTAGTGTTTATATATATGTGCAGGCATTTATATATGTAGGTAAAGGTAAAGGAAGGTTTTTTGGTGACCACTAAACGATACACTAATTTGGCATTTAAGAGAGAGGGGGAGAGAAGAAACATTTTGGCCAAATTACAATAGCTCATCTAGTAGTTTCTCTTAGCTGAGATTGTAGGCTTTCTCACCGACATTGTACCTATAAGCTGCTGAGATTTATGCTATGTGATTAATCCCGTTTCTGAATTATGCTTACATGTATGATGTCTAACTTATCTGTTGCCTCTCATTTGGTCACTAGGCCTCTTGCTTCATTAGGCCACCAATGGGAGGAACCTATGTGGTGATGAGTATCTGTATCGGAAAGCATTTTAAAACATAACTCAAGAAGTCTGCTCGTAGCCCCAAACCCATGGAATTTACTGTGTGGCATTGGGGTCAACAAGCATTGCTATAGCTTTATTCTCCGTACTATTAGGGTTTGTTCAGATGATTATTTCACAAATGATATAAATAAAAACATTCTTACAGTTCTGGAGGTCAATATGTTTGAAGTAGATTTCTTTGAATTTGAAGACCATCCCCTGCCTATGTTTGCCTTGCTGAGATACAGTTTATTTCTCTCTAAATGCGTTTGTGGTTCCTCTATCAGCTTTTCCTTTTGGAACAAATTCATCTTATATTCTACTAGAAAACATATCAATTACATGGAAGGCCTTGTCCAATAAAAGTTGAAAGGGTAAGCATCTCAGACTTTACCCTCAGAGGCAAAAAAAATCTAGAGTTTTATAGAACTATCAACTCTGGTTTTAAATTGGATAGCCAAATTCGGTTGGAAAATATTCAACTCTTGTAAAATGGTTGGAAGTTAAACCAATACAGAGAACCAGAGAAGGCTAATTATCTTTTTGAAAGATGGATTTGCATCTCATCTTCCTAAGGAAATCTATAGCTGATAATCCTTTCTACCTTCCATAGTTCTTTGAGTTTATCTCTCGTTATCTAGGTTTTGCCTAAAAGAGCCTCATAGGAGAGAGGGTTACTTGATAAGAATGCTTAATTAGATGAGCTATCATAAGTTGGCCAAAACATCCGTGAACCCTTAAACTAAACGATTCACTAAACTTGTGTACTGAACATTATTATATCTGCATCCTGCATTGGGGTGAAGGGTTTTGTTCCAAGAGCTCCTGCATTAACGTAGATGAGTCCAATTTTCACTATTTAATTACATGAGAACATCAAGATTAAAAAGGACCTTGCTTTTGACATGACCGGGTCCACATAAGTTCTTGTGACCGTTTATTCTGGGAAAGACAAGTTAGTCTTCATTAGATAGGGTATTGTATTTCAATAAATGTTCCTGAATTTGGTCATTTAGCCCATGAGACCCTGCACTATCTATACGCAGTCATGGCCTGCTCTGTTATTTTGGCACTCCTTAAGTAAATAAGGGTGATCAGTAAATTTTTCAATCAAATAAAGCCTTCTCCTTGAGTCTTGGCTTTGCATTTTTTTAAGTAGTTCTGGGGTCATGGGACCTGGATATACTAAGCACAAATAAATGAATAAATAAACACAAAAAAAACCCCTCCATTATGAAATTCTTCTCTTGGAAATTTTCCCATTAAAAATTCAAGATCGTTACAATGAAGATCTAAGTGAATATTTACAAATTTACAATGTAATGCACACTGAAATAACAATATAGTAAGACAAAACGCTTAGTCATTAGCTATAATTTGTAAAAAAGCAAGACTTCAACTTTCACAACATTATACAAAACATTATCACATTGACTAATTTTATCACACTTTAGGAAAACTAAACAAAAAATACCAAAATGGTGCATTGATTCAATAACAATTAGGTTGATAATAGATGTGTGACTAAGGGTGCAATTCTATAGAGTTGTTGGCATCTGGCAAATTCACTGCCAGCAATTCATCGTTGGAAAATTCACCACCAACAATTCACTGCGGAAAAATTCAGCGACATGAAAAATAAATTCACCACCACAGGAACTATTTTTGTGGAGTAGGAGGTCCCATGAGAAGAAAAACATTATGTTCCAGAATAATTTAGCAAAAAAATAGGAACCCCTACTTTTTAGATGTTAGATTTATGGGGGTGTCTTTAAAGTGGGGTTGAAAGTTTCCCTCACCCGCTGCCAAAAATTTTACTGCCACATATCATTCATCTACAATTTTCAGTAATCATGCACAGAAAAAATATTGTTTGTCCATTAGATTACATATAATATTTGTATTTGTAAATTCCTCCCTTAATAATATAATATTTGTATATTAAATTCTTCAGCCACTTGCTTTCTTGGTCACTGGACTCAAGAAAACCCATTTAAGGGCGTGTAAGTAGACGGGCAATATTAACCATTGTTCCTTTTGGATGGACTAAGCAGTACATAAGCAATGTGTGTAGAAGAGTTTACTAGATTAAAGTACTATGCTATATATTTAAAAGATATTGCAAACCATAAAACACCACTGCCTTCTGCCCTGCATTCCAATTATACCTATCTCTGCGATACTCTTGTTCAACACTATTAGTTTTCCTGAATCCAGAGAGGCAACTTATTATGTAAAGCTCAAAATAATACAAAACAACATGAAGATTTCTTTTTCCAGCTACTTGGGCTGAATATCTTTGCATCAAATGACTTCTTATGTGGTTCCATGAAAGGTTTTTGCAGGTATTTTTCCCAGATGCATTGCAAACCATAGGAAAACCCCTTTTGTTAGCACGTTTAAAAGAGGAGCATAGAGCTTGCAAGATCAAACAAATATGTTGCTTTGAGCAAATCTTCCATGAATTAATTTGTTTACAACGTAGGTCATAATTTTAGCAGAATTGGAGGCCTTATTTTAGTTATTTAAGGATGTTCAGATCTCTAGGGATGATTTGCTGCTGAAGACCAAGAACTTAACAGTGCAAAGCATGGATGACAAGCGATTAAAAGTGTACTTTTTCATAGCATCGCTTATTTGGACTTCTCAGATGTGATCATGTTGGATAGACATGATCACAGATTCTCCACAGGTTTTTGATGGAAAAGAAAAACCCAATCTCAACTCAATCCCAAATTCTGGATTACGCGTGACTCAGTAATTGCTTACTCATAAACCCCCAGATGCAACTCCATTGCCTCTCTTCTATCCAATCTCTCTGCATTTTATATGTTTAATTCTTTAATCTACAAGATGTTTCAAAATTCACCCACACTGGCCACTTTACATTGTATTTCAGACATCATTTGTCTTCATCCATTGCCCACTCAATTTTTCCCTTCTCTTATCGGTGTTCATCTTCAATCGGCCTTCTACCACTAATATCTGCCATGGGAGATGAAGAGATAGAGTGGGAAGGGGAGATGAAGAGATAGAGTGGGAAGGGGACGGGGAGAGGGAGAGGGGAGATGAAGAGATAGAGTGGGAAGGGGACGGGGAGAGGGAGAGGGAGAGGGAGAGGGAGAGGAAGAGTGGGAGGGAAGGAATGAGGGGGAGGGAAGGGAGAGTGAAGGATAGTGAGGAGAGAGAGAGGGGGAGAGAGGGAGGGAGAAAGAGGGAGAGG
>VDFB02161470.1:0-32873 GCA_007258455.2 Sequoia sempervirens | reverse complement strand
GTGCAAAAGAAATTAACCAAGGGTTTCATAGTAATAATTTGTCACTCGCAGGAATACAAAAGTGTGTTTTCAGATAGATGCAGAATATTCCAGGCAAGGGTTTCATGAGATCAATTCCTTAAGCAAACGAATTTTGAAAAAGCCAAGAAAGGGTTTTCACGAATTCATTTTGAGATAGATGCAGAATATTCCAAACAAGGGTTTCATGAGATTAATTCATTAAGCACACGAATTTGGAAAAAACCATGCAAGGGTTTTGACAAAAACATATTTATTTTTAATGGGTTTGTCGATTTATGCCCAAAGTGACATGGGTTTTTTATAGACATGTGTTCAAACCCACGAAATTCCTGAACATTTCTGGAGACAAAATCATGAGACAATCGACTTTACCAGGTCGTATTTAATAATTTAAGCACAATAAAACCCGTATTTGGAAAACAGCGTTAAGCTTACAAACCCACGAAATTCGTTATCATTTCTGCAGACAAAATCATGATACAGTCGAATTTACCACGTTGTGAGCGCACGGTAACATGAGGATAGGAAATCATTTTACCCCCAAAAAAACCCGTGTGTATTATGCCAGTACCATGACATTAGCAAAATAAAACAGCACATGGCGAGATGCATGTAAGATGCATGATTTATTTCATAGACAAGCAGTAATAATTTATCAATCGTCGAACAAACCCTTCACGGGTCTTAACCATCGAATAAACTCTTCACGGGTCATGAAAGATGCAGAAGAAAATGATTAACCAGTACCATTGTTTGCATATTCAAAGGTAAACAATGTTAGATGTTACCTGGAGCCGTGCGCACGTGGAGGAGCTGTGGGGAGCCGTCGCCATCCGCAGCCTTCTCCATCGCCAGGAACCTTCCAGACAACGCGCGGTAAAGCGAATGGTTAGGATGGGATACCCACAAAAAAATATTAGTCATATGCATCAATCAGACCCCAAATAAAGATTATTTGGGGTGTAATGTGTTTGGTGTCCGGTGCTTTAGTAAGGAGATTAATATGTAGGAGTGATTTGTAATGGGTGCCAAATTGATTGTAGAAGGTGCTAACGTGAATTAGACCCATTCACTTTTGAGCGAATTTGAATGATAAAAGAGTTTTAATTAGATATTAAAAGTGACATATTTAGGTGTTTTTAAAATTTTTTATTGGTGGTTATATTTAGGGGGTACTGGGACGTTAGGTGATGGCAAGTGGGCGACACCTTTAAAAGGGGTCTTTTTGACATACGCGTGCATATCGGATACTACCGCACTCTACCGAATTGCCCAGAAGCCAAAACCTTAGTTATAAGATCTTAACTCATGTGCGAAAAAAACCCATAAATTTTTTTTCTGATTCGACATACGATTTGTATTCTACTTGCTGTATCTAAGTTAGGCTCCCCGCTACATCGGGTTTCTTTCTCCCTTAACATTGGCATGAAACCCCTTCTTCCAAGACTTTTTTTTTATGGAAATATACCAACTTATAAATCTTAAAAATGAGATGAAGGAAAACCGGTCTCCTTATAGTTGCTACTTAATCTATTCATAGTAAACAAGAAGTGGAAAATATCAAGTTGTAGCATAGACAAGATTTTATGCATGCAATTGAACTCTAATTTGATTCGAAGATCTCAATATTAAATGCAAATCAGATTTTGTTTTTAGATAAGAAGTAATATGAAATCTATTTATTCACCATTACAATTATTTTATTCACTATCTTTTTAAAACATTCCAATTTAAAAGAACCCATAAAATATACATAAAATTTAATATAAAAAAATATAATAACAAAAATATTTTACACTAAAATTTTAAAAAATACCCCATCGAATTTTTTATAGAATACAAATCAATTTAATTTAAAAAACATTAATAAATCACTTAACATTATAACCAAATACATAAAATACTAATTAGCCGATAGTTAAAAAAATATATACTTGTGGTAAATGCATACCGTACAACGAACCAATTGAATTATTAGGAGAATATCTCTTCCTACATTTTCCTAGACTTGAAAAAAACTGTAACGTAATTTTCAAGACAGAAAAACTTTTTGATTTGGAATGAGAAAATTCCAAGCAAAAACAAATTTGGTTGGTGGGAAGAAATTTCTTACCCTAACAACTGCATTTCACAATATAGCCTATTGGCTAATTAGATTAAAGTTTATAAGAAATTAGTTTTTGATTTTTATTACTTACTAATTTTTGTCTAAATGAATTTTACTTAATTATTATTGATATTTTGAATGAATTGAAAAATGTTTGTTTTTATTATTAATAAAGTAAAAAATGTTTTTAAGCATAAAATTATTTAAATAATATTTCTCAAACTTTATTGGATTAAATACTTGTGTTTTTATTATAATTTGTATATAAATTAAGAAAATATTAATTATTATAGTATCTTAAATGTGAATTTTTAAAAATAGAAAGATTTTAGTTGTAAGTTATTTTATTTATTTGAGAATTATTCTATCATTGAATACTAAGACTTTAATACAAGTCATAATTGAATTGCTAATACATTCTAGGATTGAAAAAATGAGCTTCACTAAGGTTATTAGAACATATTAACAACAAGTTACATGAGGCATTACATATCACAATCAAAGTTCATTTGGTGGTCTTTCTATTGTGTATCATTCCAACTTAAGACAACTACGACCAGTATGTGACATTCTAATGTATGTTGGATTATCATATGTGGCAATGCTTTGACAAATCATTTAGACAATTCTCACATCAAGTACACATTTTTTTAATAGCATGGGGATGAACCCACCCAAATCAATTTGACAACCTTCTTAAAATATAAGGAATGTTGAGACAACATGAGCAAATTGACAAACTCCTCATGTCACACACCAACATAACCCTATTTGCAAACAAGTAAGATATAGTTTATTTTTTAATACTACATTATTATTGTATATAAAAATGAAAGTAGACCATCTAATCTACCTCTCTTTGTTGGCATAAGTTTTCAGCATTACTTTGGAATTATATAGAACAAGAAAGAAACAAAAATAGTATAATTAGTTGAATATTTTATGGTGATTAATAGAAAATCCCTTAAAAATGGTTTTGGCATTAACAATCCATAAAATATGGGGTTTAATTATAAATAGAACAACAATAAGCATTGCAAACACAAATTAGCGAGAAGTCACCTTCACATTAGTGTCAAGAATTTGAAGATTGTCAAATCTATAAATATCCAATGTATTTTCATTCCAAAGGTATAAATACATAGAAAAACATATCAGCCTACATAAGTAAAAGGAGGAATCTCCCCAAAAAAAATGTGTAAAACAAATGCTTATAAATCTCATTAATATCTTATGGAGTCAAAAATAAATTTTCTTAGATTCAGGAAGATGAATTTTATAAATTCTATGGATTATTTGGTAAATTATTGTCTAAAGTGAATAAAAGAGAATTTTTTACGTCTTTGTGATAATGGTACAAGTCTAGACTAGGTGGTCTTATTTCCAATAATCTAATCTAATAGCTATAAATTGCAAATCAACACAATTAAATAATTTGAAGGCCAAATTGAATTGATAACTTTTATTTAATTTTTTGTGTAGCTTCATATACTAAAAAAAAAAACTTCAAGGAATAATATTTACCATAGTGGTAGCCTATTCACACTTCTAATGCATTCAAAAGACTAATATTTTGTATATACAAATATATAACTTTCCTTTCCTATAATGATTATAACCAATATATTATGGTAACTTCCTACTTAAATGTCTTCATTTTCCTTCATGAGAATTTTTTGTAGCCAATGGTCACAAATTATGATTTTATTTTACCTTGACACTTTCTTCAACTTCTTTGAACTATACTCTTCATGTTTCACCATCTCTTACTTCCCCTATTAGTTAATCCTACATTCATCCATTATTTTTGTGTGTTGCTTTCTATCCATCTATTATGTATTTTTTATCTTTCTAAAGACTATTCACCTTCTCTCATTTATTATTGTACAACTCTTCACATTCCCGCTCTCCTTATTGCCACTTATCCTCTAGGAATTTACCACATAGTCAAAGACAACCAAAAACCTTTCATTAAGCCTATAAAAAACCAATATTTTCCCTCAAATATTTCTCCACATGACCAACAGTAAATTTATATGGCCTCCCAATTGATTTTAATGACCAACCAATTAGAAGAAGATATCACACATCTAGAGTTTTTTTTATCAAAATAGAAAATTGATAGCCAGGGAAAACTTTAGTGGCAAATCTTCGCCAATTAGAAAATTTTAGAAATTGACCAAGTCAAAATTAGAAAATTAATCACACCCAACAAGGTGTCCAAATCACCTAGATTTTGTGAATTATTGGTCCAATGCATGTCCATTCGTTAACAATTTTTTTTATGAGGCATATTTAAGCAACAAATTCACCATAACAAACTATGTACATTTCAAATGAACCGATTAATATTTTCGCTTGGAATCCCGGAAGCATGTAGTAAAACACCTACATATTCACCAATACTATTAAAACAACATTACATCAAGATCCATTTCACCAATTAAAATTTACAAATAGTTGCTTGTGAAGACCCATTTTGCCAATTAAAATTTACAAATAGTTGCTTATGAGGACCCATTTTTCCAATAACATTAAAAAATAATTACATTTGAGGACACAATTCACTAATTGTCATGACACCTCCATGCTGATTGTAGGGCCATAATCACCTTGAAAACTACAACATATTGGTGTATAAGTACACGAGATTCGCCAAATTTTTAATATACCATTTAAAAATCCCACGCGGAATTTATCAAATATGGATTGATATAAATACAATCAAAATTGTCATTTATTCTTACACATTTTGTTCAATTTTGGATTTGGAAATTGGACTTGGAACCTTGAAGTTGATCATAGGCAAGTTACAAACTTACAACATAGGCATTCCTACATTAACAAATAACAAGTTAGCGAAAACCTAAACTTAAGGGTGAGTGATCATTTCTTCATAGTATTATAAGATTTCTTTATCTTTTTTCCATTCTTGCTTCAATCTTAAAGATGATATTGAGTAGGGAATGGGATCTATATTTTTTGTCCTTAAATAAGAAGACATTTTATCCATCTTTTATTCAAAGTGAGAGATCAATATGTCGAGCAGTAAGGGTAAGACTCCTCAGGGTGGTGAAGGGACTGAGAGGCCATCAAAACACCCAAAACATAGAGGTACCATACAATCTTACTTTGGAATTAGAGATGCTTCTGATCCATCATATCAAGATGGAGCTACATCATCAACTCTTCCACCAAATATTAATGAAGAAGGCATTCAAAATATCCCACTACCACAGGAAGGTCAACATGAGATTATCATTGAGTTAAATGTGTCAAATGAGGACATGGCAATACCATAGAAGATGTTCCAAGGGATACCCTAGTTAGCCAGAATGAGATAATTGACTTGGATCAGTATGATGTTGTTAGCAAGAAAAGAAAAGGAAAATCAAAGTGGGGCACGAGTGGGAAATGACAAGGATTTTTCAACTTGGTTGGTTGTCAAAGTACCTATTCATTGTACTAGTGGGGAAAGCAAACAATGTTGAAACTACAACAATATGCATGTGAATGATTTGTAGTTGAAAATGTAAAAGAGACAAGAAGTTGTAGCTAAAGCTTGACACTATAGAAAAGCATATCAGTAAAGTTTATGAAAAACAAATCATAGATGGAAAGGACCAATCAGTCGTACGATGGAAATAAAAGGAAGAACATCTTCATGTTAAGTATGACGCAAAATATGAAAAGCATAAGAAAAGAATGTTGAAGCTTGTTGCATGCCAAGGCACACTTGAGGCTCAATTTGGAAAAGCAATGGAAGGAGCAAATCTGTCAAAAATTGTTTAGATGAGTGTTGTTTTTCATATTTTGTCTAGAGGGTGTCTTATGGTAGACTACCTAGAGTATTTTAATTTATTATCTTTTTTGGGTGTTCCTCAATTTCCTAGCTCACATTAGTCAGTAAACGTTGGATGGGAATGGGAAAACAGTCTTGTTGTAGGGGAAAAATAAGATTTAATGGAGAAAGTAAAAGAGTCAAACTTCATTGTATTATCTTTAGATGAAGTTACTGGGGTAGACAATACTTCTTGGGTTTGTATGCATGTGTATACTGTAAAACAACATGTCCACCAAGCTCATCTTCTCTATGTTCATAAAATGAAGGATAGTTGAACATCGCAAAATCTATTTGAACTAGTCAAGAAATATTTGAATGAAATTGCAGGTATGGATGAGTTGACAATTGCCAAAATGTTGGTGTGTGTAGGAGCTAATGGAGCTACAATGATGCAAGGTCAAAGGAGCAGTGTTTGCATAAAGTTACAAACTACTTGTGCACCATACATGCTTGGCATTCACTGCATGGCCCATAGAATGATTTTAAGCAAGTTTCCTATAGTATCAAAAGTTTAAAATATACTCTGCAAGCTCTACGCATACTTCTGCCGAAGTTCCAAATGTTTTGCAAAATTTCAAAATTTTGCTGAGGGAATAACAATAGGAAACAAGTTTTTCAAGGATGTTGATACCAGATGGATCTCACTGCATGGACTAGTACAACGAGTTATTTTAGAATATCAATCCTTGATTGGAGTAATGTAAGAGCATCACAGTACAGTAGACAAAGTTCATGACCTATTACATAGGTTAAGCAATATAGAGACACTCTTGACTTTAGCTAGTCTTCTCCCCATGCTAGATGAAATGAACAATCTTGTGAAGAAAGACCAAGACAAGACTATGTATATTTATGAATATGCAAAACTATGTGGACATACATGCATGGCCCTCAATCATCTATATCTAGATCTAACACAAGAAATCCTAAATCATTTCATGTAGCAGAAAATTACTGATTTGAATAATCTTGATAATTATTTATAGTTTAAAGCAAGCAGACACTTATGTATCTATTTACGCAGATATGAGATACCAATGTACCATTGTAAGACAACCAGGTGCTCTAGTAGAGAAGTACCTATTAAAGAGGAAGATTTTAACAACATTGTTAAATCTGTTAGTGATAATTTGAAGGAGATTGCAAAATATCTTTCCTCAAAGATTCATGAAATATTTCGTCAAAATGAAATACTTGAAGCCATGGGTATTATGTCTCCTCAATTTTGAGTAAATCGAGATAGCCCAAAATATTTTCATGTTAAAGTAAATATCTTGATCAAACAATTTTTGAAAAGTGTAACCTACAATGAGTAGACAATAGAAGAAATTTTAAATGTAGATAAGCTTAGACAACAATGTAAGAATTTTGCAATAACTATGAGGGACCAGTATAATTCTATGGGCATGGAGAAGGCCTTTGAACTAGGATCAATAACAAAGGTTTGCAAAAACTTAGGTTAGAGTGAAATATTGTGTGATACGATATCAAAATATTTTAAACTTGCTAATTTATGTCAAGCAATGATATTGGGGTCGGTGGAGGATGAGAGAGTTTTCATTTCATTGGCATTTTTTAAATCAAAGTTAAGAAACAAACTAGACAAGAATTTGGAAAACTGATTGAGGATGAAAGGAACTGTGTATAATTTCAAAAATTTCCCTTTTGAAAGGGCACTCACAATTTGGAGGTCCACATGCGAAAGAAGAGGGATTGGGTGTGCAACACTCCAATTCCAAACATTGGTAGTTGTGGCATTGGCAGTGGTAGTGGGACAAATGACAGTGACATAATGAATGTTGAATTTGAGATGCAAGCCAAAGAAAATGAAGAGTAGACTTAAAATCAAGAAGACTCTTTTACTTTATCTCAAGTTGAACATTAGTTTGAGGACCCTGACTCCATTTGGGAAATGGAAGTTAATTAGAAGCTTTTAGGTATTTTTACTGCACTTCATGAATCAGTTTCCATTGTTCCAAATTGTAGTTGATGATATTTTATATTGTATTCCATGAAATTGTGAATCATTGCACTTCATGATATTTTATTTTATATTGCACTTCATGAATCATATTTCAAACTGTAGTTGATGATATTTTATATTGTATTATGAGGGAATCCCTGAATTTTTATCCTAGTTCCATTTTTCATCTTGCAAAATTTTGGTTGCATCTATCCTTGGGGTCTAGAGTTTTGTCTATCATCATTGTTGTAGGGTTTTGTGTTACTTGGGATCCTTCTTAAATAACCCTCAAGCTCACATCTTTTCCAAGGTTCTAATCTGGCATTGACCTTCTGCTACTTGTTGTCAATCATGTTAAAACATCTTATGTCATTTGAACTCATGGATTACTTGGTCCCTCATGCCTAGGTTCGAGGGTGTTCATTTTTTATAGGGTTGGTTAATTTATTTTATTTGGCCTTTACATCCTTTGCAATTATATGACTTGAAGTCCTTTGAGGCATTTTATGTGTCATCCTAGGTGGTCCCCTTCATTAGTACATCTTGTGATCACATGCAAAATAAATTCACTTAAGTCCCACTTACCACCTTCCCCCATCACTCATTGTGGATGGAATTGTGAACTTTGGATTTGAATCAACGATCTACAATGCTCTTATTTCTCTTTGTATCAATGGTGTTTCGCTATCGCTAATTACTCTTGAGTTTTGAATATTGAATTGGAAATGAAGGATATAGCCTCTGGGCTTTGCTTCTTTTCATCCCTCATCACTGATGATGGTGTGATCGTCTTCTTCAAATTGGTGATGAGTGGTATCTCTTGTGCTTCGCATATCATAGATGGATTTTGAATGTTGGGTTTTGTATTAGCGATACACAATGAAAGTTTTCTAGGTGTTGTTGCTAGCTTCCTTCTTATCACTAATTTCTTGCAAGTTCTATAATGATAATTAGCAATGTTTGATGCCCCTTGGTGTACCTTACATCACTCAACTTGAATTCATTCCAAGTTTTGATTTTCACAACAATGATGAGCGAAGAAGTCTTTTGTCTAAACTTTCTCTCACTGATTTGAGTTGCTCTTGTGAGCGATGTCTTTTGTACCTTTTATTTTCATACAGGTGCACATGTCTTAATCTTGTTCCATCATCTTATCTCCCATCACTGATATGATCCAGAGTTCAAAGCATGAATCAACGATACACAATGGGTAATGAATGTAATCAAGGATGGGTTGTAAACTCAATGGTTGATATCTTATTGCATAGATGCTAGCATCACTGATGGAACATATGAAGGGTAAAGTGTATCAACGATGAGCAATAGTTGCTAAATAAAGGACAACGTGGCATCATCCTGAGGACATCGTTCAAAGCAAAAAAGAAAGTAGCGAGTTGAAAGGGGGAACCGTTGATGCATTTTTAAAACAAAATAATCAACAAGTAGGGTTTGAATATGAATGGCTATATGTTAGTTCACTCGCACAAGCTTTCTATCAAACATTAATGGTGATACATTTCACTTCTTGGCCATAAATAAGGTAGCTATCTTGTTTCTTGCACATTTGGAACTACTCATAAGTGAAGAAGAAATCCATAAGCTAAGGAAACAGTGTGGAAAACTCCAACAAGCAATTACAGTAAAAATTGTATCAACCATGCACCTAGGTAAGAAAATTGTTGTACCTTTTCCAACCCAAAATACTAAATTGTGCTAGTCTAAAAGGGTAGTAGGGAATTTGGGAAGTAATTCGCTTATGTTTTATTCATTTGATTATCTTCAATTGGGGTGATGAGCATTGTGTGAGGTCTGGGAATACTTTGTTTTGTAAGTTGTGTCTTGAGTTTTTACAATTGGGTAGGTATTTTCGCTTGATAAAATTGTAAACCCTAGTTCCACTGCATTGCCAACATGAGTAAACCAAAACCCAATGAATCAAGCATTAGACCAAAGAGGAAAAAAAAGTAGAAGAGATTTAAAAGGTTTAAAACTGAGGATGTCTCCTCCATGGTTAAGCCTTGAAGTCACTTGCAGTATCTAAGCCAATGCCAAATACCACTGCGACATCTACCAAGTCTAGAAGTGTAAGGAAAGAACAAGAGAGGTTCAAGGAAGGGGCCTCTAGAGAAGTAAAGGATGAAGGGTCACGAATTGGAAAGAGACCTATGGGTTAGGTTGTTGTGACCACTAGGCTAATTGATAATGCTGGTGAGATTGGACAATTGGCCCAGCCTCATAGTGGGTGGAAACTATTCTTGTATGCTTTTAATAGGTAGAATTCTAAGAAGCCAACATGTTTCTTTTGGGGGCTCAACCTTGGAAATATGGTGGTTCCAAATGTGTTTGTAGAAGTGGACGTGATGATGGAATTAGCCAAGCACTATAATCCTACTGAAAGAAAAATCAAGAGTGAAAATGGAAATGTAATCCTTAAGGTGATAAGGGATAAGATTGTGGAGATATTTGGGTTGAATCCCAATTATACTGTAAAAATTAAGTGTGTAGAACTATATGGTGAATATGAGTACAATAGATTTTCATACAGAAATAGACTTCTTGTTCGACATAGAAGGAGTAAGGAAAGATTTATCCCTAAGTATGTTGAGCCCTTTGAATGTGAAGAGTTTGTGGATTATTTCAAGAATTCCTAATATTTCCTAAATCAATTTTTGGCTCAAAATTTTGAGGTGAGGACAGCCCCTGACTGTTGCTGATGACAATGGATATACAGTCTCATAATTGGAAGTTGGTTTTGATTATGCCACCTATGTTGTTGAAAAAATGCATGAGGATTTCATCAATTTGGGGAAGGGGGTTCTTCCTCTGCATTTCCCCCATTACTCTTTGTTAATGCATATGCTTCTATATGAGGGTGACTATAGCTAGAAAATAAATTTGAAGTTAAGATTGAGGGACAATGGGAACAATATTTTTCCAGTCCAAATGTGGACACATATTTGGGATCAGGACTGTCCCAATTCGAACTATTTCATGTTTGCTAATGTCATAAGGTTTGGTATCTTGGAGAGTTTGGGTGTAGCACCTATTCACAAGTTGTCTCTAAAAATCAGAAATATCATGCGCCCAAAGGATATAGTGGGATCAACTCCAACACATAATTGGGAAGATTGGTTTCTCCACTCAGAGTATACTTTGATCAAGGCTTATGGATCTAAGATGGCACTACACTGTTTTCCCCTATATGTCTTCGACAAATTGGCTTTTATGGAACTAAAATGGCAAATTGATTTTATGGATTATGAATTGTTTAGAAAGCCCAAGAAGGGTACTGTGGTGACCCCCCAATGCTCTTTTGCTTACATTATAGTTACTACCCCTAAAGGGTATGAAAAGTTTGGAATCATGGTGAATAACCTTAGGCTGCCTATTACCAAGGTTAGAAGTTTTGACCCTAAAATATTTGTGCATGGAAGGAGAAGGGATAAAAACTTATCAGGAATACATCACCAGTTCTTGTACATAGATGATGTGTTGAGAAACTTGACAAGTGATGAGGTTGTCAAATATAGAAAGAAGTAATGGACATCCATAATGGACATTGAAGAGAACATCATAAGGAGGAATGATTTCTATGTGAGTCCCTATGATGTAATTGAAGATCCTTTTGAACTTGAGCTTTTATAAAGCTAGAGGATTACCAAAATGGCGATTTCAAGGTAAAGCTAAAAGAGGCTGCTGAGAAAGCATAGGCTCTCCTAGAACAACAACCTCATGTTATGGATGTTCTAGAGAATGCTATAGATGTCCAAGAAGTTAGGGAGGAACAAATGGAAGAATATGTGCCACGTGATGGGGAGATGGAGAAGAAATTCCCTCCCCCTAATATTGAAGAAACCCTTGATTCAGAAGTTCCCCCTGATGGGATTGCCTAGTGGAAATATGATGAAAAGAATGATGATGATCCCAAGATCAAGGATTGTGATGAATTTCTTGTAGATGATAAGTTTGTGCAAACTCAAGAATTTAAGGAATTTATGGTTCAATAGAGGAGTAAAGAGAGAAAATAAAGGCTTGAACAAGCTAGGGCTGGTGTTGAACCTTCTCAGTAGGAAGAGGCAGAGAAAGCAAAGGAGGAAAATATTGTGGATGAGATTGCAGCTATCACTCTCGCTGAATCTCAGAAAATTGTCATAGATAGTGGAATCATGTTGTTACTAGGATGCACTATCACCTCAACTATTTCATATGATGAGTGAGAAGAGACCCTTAGGCTTCAATATCTGAGGAGCAGTTTGAAGACAAGGTGTTCGGATTTGGGTATAGTATGAAGTTGCATACCCTTGCAATCTAGTCTATGACACCCAATACTAGAAAACATGAGGTCACTAGACCTATTGAAGAGGTTATTGGTTCCTTGGTGATAAAGAGAGCCACTGATATAACCCATATTCATGTAGCTAAGTTAACTTCTCATGTTGCAATGCTTAGTGTGGACACGACACAAATTTCTTAGAAGAAATATGATTCTTTGGTAAAAGAGTATAACAAGGCCTTGGATGAGATAAACAAGATGAGATCCACTATTTAGGCTAGCCAGTTAGTAAGGACACTATCTTTTCTATCCTCTTCTTCTTCAAACTTGTCTACACAAGACAAGGAGACCTTGGCCTTGAGAATCGATGATTTAAGTAATCAATTGAAGGTAGAAAAGGAAAATGTCAAGAAGGCCAAATTTGAAACTATCAAGGTCGCAAATGATATTTTTGAGGATGTGTTGAAACATAGAGTGACCAAATTGGTCAATAAAGCTGATGATGTATGGGATGCTTATAAGAACATTCATGAAGCAAACATAAATTATTTGTAGATCTAGGAAGCCTTTAGGAATGAATGGAGAAAATGGAGTACTAGGTTAGGTGCCTTAAAAGAAATGATGCCTAAAATGAAGGAAGACTCAAAGGCACCCACAAATATCCCTAAAATATTACAATTAGTTGACCTAGTGATTGAGATAACAAATTTTCATGAGAAACTAGGGACACAACTCCAAAACAAGCTAAAAATATTTAGAGAAATAGAGAATTATGGTATGCCTGTGATATTGGGTCACAAAGGTGAGTTCTAGCAATTTGATAAATGGAGGAATGAAGTGGGAGATCTACTCACATCAACTAAGATTCCATTGATTATGGTTGATTACATCCTATTGGATCCAAATATTGATATGCTGATAGAGATTGAAACAAGAATGGATAATTTTGTCAGAGAGGCTAGAGCATTAATTGATGCTAAATACACTCAACATAGTGTGAGGGTGCAAAGTTTATTAGATGCCAAGTCGCCTATTGAAGAGGATTACACCACTTGGTTGGAAAAATATACAGAGTAAGCTTGTGAGGAGATGATAATCGATATAATGAGTAACAGATAGGAGAGAAACAGGTCATAGTCTGAAAACAGTGCAAATTAGGCTTTTGATAAAGTATTGAAAAAATATTGTTCTCTCCCCAACATGAAAATTGGTGGCATAAAATGTTGATGTGGACAAATTAGTTTTGTTTCTTTATTTTCTTTTCATGCTTTTCAAATTTTGATGACTGGGTTTTCTTGTGAAAGTCACTTTTTGAGCGTGTGGGGGATATTTTAAATTTGTTGTAACAAATAGATGATGCCTTTTGAAGGTGGGACTGGATCTCAACAACGAATGAAGGTTATTTTTCCCCAATTTTTTTCCCACCATTTGAGAGTTCAAATGTAACTAAAAAGGGGAATATTTGTTACAACAATCCAATAGGGTTGTTACATGTGTGCTTTTTTCCCTGAGGCTTGTTTTTCTCTTTCATTTCTATAAGAAAGAATTCAAGGCCAAAAGTACGAGTTCACTAGAAATGCAATTGACACAATGAATTGTAGGAAATACAAAGCATATTTTATTTTTTGTCTTAAGTTTTGAGTATATAGCTATGTATGTAATTTTGATAGCAGGATAGCAAATACAATACAAATGATGCTAATTTCATGGCCATTGTCTCTCCTTTGTAAATGTTTTGCGAGTTATGAACAAATATAATCAAGCATTATGTTGTTTGTGTCCACTATTTCCAATGGATGTGTAATTTCATTTTGGCTTATTAATTCAATGAATTAGTGTAAGTGCTTGAAGGAGATTATTGACTCATATGAATTATGTGCTAGGATACCTTTAATAAGTAGTGGTCAAGAATGTTGTGAGGAAGTTCTATAAGGCAGCATTTATTAATTTTTATGTTGTTATTGTTCAATTTTTATCAAGTTGCATAGTTTAAGATTGACTCCATGTTTAGGATAAGGCACTAGTTATACTAAAATACTCACAATTTAGTTCCTGGGTTAGTTTATTAGCAAATCAATCTTTATTTACAAATCTTTCTGATGAGTTACCATTGTAGTCATGTTGTAATGAATTTCACTTCTCTCATGCTCAAAGCATAGGATATTATTTAATATAATTTCCAACTCTTTTAATATACTATGTTGTTGAGTGAATACATGAAAATTATTTGTTGTTTAAAATGTATTTAAATATAAATTATAGAAGTTCTTGAATGTGCATTGCAGGATCACCCTCCCAGGTTTCACAAAACCCAAAGTGCAAGAGTAGAATTTTTGCAGCTTTTACTCGTTCGTTAGCCAATCCCTTTAGATTGTTGATTATTGGAGATGGGAAATCCATAGGTAATTTTGAAGATCAGCTTGGTTCTTAAAAAACAACCAACATATTCCATGAAATTGTGATATTTTATATTTGATATTGTATTCCATGGTATTGAACTTGATATGTGATTTTGCATCATTTTTAAAGAACAACACTTATCACACTACTTATAAATTCCTATTGCATTACCATTCACACATTCTTTGATAAATAAGATAATCCTTGATCATATTATTCATAATTCATGAAACAAGTACATAGGAGAGAAATGGTTTTGAATTTGAACCATTTTTGTATTCAATTGCTAGTATTGTTATCAAAATTACATATGCAAACTGATTGACTCAAAACCTAAGACAAAACTCTAAAATGTTCTATGTATTCCCTTTACAAAATTCTTTGTGATTAATGCAAAATAATGAACCAATACTTTTGGCCTTGAATTCCTTCTTATAGAAACGAAGGAGCAAAACAAGCTTCAGACCAAAAAGTACACATGTCCCTTCTCAATTGGACCAATAAAAAATACATTGCCTTTTCAATTATATTTTTATTTCCAAATGGAAGGAAATGTTGCATGAGACAAAAACCATTTTCATTTGTCGATGGAGATCATATTTCTCCTTCCAAAAGGAATCTTTAGGTTGATGTAGCAATATCCATGTGCTCCAAAATTGTGTCCACTTACACCAAACATAAAAGAGAGAAAAGTATAAAAAGTAGAAATGAAGAAGAGACAAAAGATCTTCCATGTCTGCATCCTTGTCACCAAATTTAAATTGGGGAGAAAATAATATTTTATCCATATTTTAGCAAAAGCCTAATTTGTATTGCTCCAAGCTATGCATTATATTTCTCCCATCCATTACTCACCATATTTGTAGACTTAAGACCCAAAATTGTATTTCCCAATCCACATTGCAACACTTATCATCAATTTTCATTACTGAGAGGATACAATGTTTTACAATACTTCGACATAGTCTTAATCTATAAATTTTTCATGCCATGTGTTGTAATCCTCCTTAGCTAGCCATTGGATATCCAACAACTTATGCACTTTTGTGTTATGCTGGTTGTACCTTGAATCAATTAGCACCCTGGCCTCTTTGACAAATGTGTCCATCCTCATCTCTAATTTATGTTAGGATTCAACATAGAATAATCAACAACACTTAGCATCATCTTAGAATGAGGAAGAAATTCTCCCAACTCTAACTCCCATTTGGAAAAATCCTTTAATTCACCCTTATCATTCAATATCTTGGGCATAGTAAACCCTTCCATTTATTTGAAAATTCTCAAATTATTCTAGAGTTACATTCCCAACTTTCCATGAAAAGTTGTGATTTCATTTACTAAATCAATGGCCTTCAATAAACTAGGAATGTTGGTGGGAGCTTCAGGGTCTTCCTACATCTGAGGCATCATTTCTTTCAATGTTCCCACCCTAGCACTCCACTTATTCCACTTAGTTTGGAATGCTTTATGAACCTGTAAGTATTTCACATTTGCCTCACGAATATTTTTGTAGGCATCCCACACATTATTAGCTTTATTTAGCAATTTTGTTACTCTATATTTTAACACATCATCAAAAATATCATTAGCCACTTTGACTGTTTCCATTTTTTATTTCTTTGTATTTTCTTTCATTGCTTGCACTTCCTGCTTCAAGCTCTAAATTCTCAGTGCAGATAGAGTTTCTCTATCTTGTGCTAAAAAATTTGAAGCAAAACTTGTTGGAGAGGGAAAACCCCTAGATGTACTGGAAGTAGTGGCAAGTACCTTGTTGTGCTCATCCATCAGTTTATTGTACTTATCCAACAATTTTTTATAATTAGCTTCTGTGATTTGGATTGTGTCTACACTCAACATGGCAACATGCATTATCAACTGTGCAGCTACAATAGCTTTCATTTTAGTAGCCCTTTTAATAACCACAACTCCAATCTCTTTCTCCACATACTTTATCACTTCGTGCTTCCTAGTATTTTGTGCCTTAGACCAAATAACAAGTGTATGTAACTTAGGACTAAAGCCTAGGCCAAAAAAATTGTTATCAAATATTTCCTCAAAGATGGAGGCATCTAGATCTTTCCTAATTACATCTAATGCAATGGCTGATGACAATTCTCATCCAGGAAACAGTAGAATCCCACTTCCTTTCACTAGGACTCTTGCACCCTGTGGTGACATAGCAACAATTTCCTACATTATTTTTCCTTCATCCTCCTCAGCTTCATCTTGCAAAGAAGAGTCAACCTTTCCTTTTTCCTCTTCTATTCTCTTTTTTATATCAGATCCTTTCAAATGGATAAAAAAATCTTTGAATTATTTTTTTTGAACAAAAGCATCATCACACATGAAATCATCACAAGCCTTTATCCTAACATCATCATCCTTGGCTTCATTATACTCCCATTTTATAATTTTGTTGGGAGGAACATCAATATTCAAAGCATCTTCTTTAATAGGAGATGGGGATATTTGATCCACTCCCTCCTCCACTGGGATGTATTATATAGATACCTTAGGTGCATATCCTTCACCTCCTTGCTTTGTTTTAGAATAAGTCACCAATGGGGTGACTGTAGGTTGTTTTCCTATCTCCTTAGCTTTCACTTCAATTCATTGAGCAAAAGATTGAGTTGGTTGGCTCCTTATTTGTGCTTCATGATTTTGTCTAGCCATCATGGCCATTATTCTAGCTTGCTTAACCTTTTCAAAGAAATTTTTTTCTTCAAAATCTCCAAGCATCAATTTTGCTTGCAAAAATTTGTCTTGTACCTCAGAGTAAGGACTAATGTAGAAAGGATTTTCTTTTAATATCTTCTCCTCAATTGCAAAAAAAACCTTCCATGTACCTTTTCTTTTTGTAACTTCCTCATCAAAAGACAAGTTTTTTATCACATCCTCTTGATAGAAGAATTGATTATGTCTCCTTGATAATCCTTTGGCTCTTCTATCAGGAGTAATAACCCCTCACAAAACCTTATAATATCTTGTTTCATTCTAAGATTGTTTAATATAGAGCCAAACCTCTCAATTCCTTCATTTGAAGTGAAAGTGAAATAGGAAAAATCACAGTAAGGGTTTACCAGGGATGCCTTCCTTGATTTTCTAAAATGTGCCTTATCCATGGCATAAAGCTGTCGCATTATCTCCATGAAGGTTTGTCAGTCTGACATATATATTGGAAGCTTGTGGGGTGGCACCGGGGATCCATAAATTATGATTGCAGTATAGTCAAATTGGAGGTACCAATCCCCCTAATTGAATTTCTATGTAGTGCCCTCCTCATACTCCAAATGCCTTAATATTTCTTTCACACCTTTTGAGATTCTATAAACAGGCTTTAGGGCCAACTACTCCAACAACAAAAACTTAAAAACATTGCAAAACATAGCATAATCAGATTGAGGAAAGTGCACATCCTAGATATGGGTCCATCATTGCACAAGAAACTCATTATCCATGTTATCCCTTTCTCTTAATTTCATAAATTTTCTAAACACCATTCTGCCTTGTAGTAACAACATATGCATCAACAAAGAATAGTGTCTGCATGACAATGGAGGGGCTGCATCTTTAAACTTAATCAAATCCTCATGTAAGTGTTTGGAAATATAGGAAGCATAATCCCAAACCATATTTTGATACTTATTATGAATATCAATTGCTAAAACCATAAAAAAAACATCTATTTTTATGTCAAAATTCTTGTGTATGACCTGACACAATGCATAGTCTATGATTTTGAAATAGTCCTCAAAATCATCACAATCAAATTCTTCTAACTCTAGAGGACTGAAAGGTACACCATTCTTCTTCAGATCATGTCTCTCGTGCCTTGGAAAAAAAAATTCTATATGCAAACCTATTTTTCTCATATTCATTATATAGTTTATAGAAATTAATGGATTCAAGTTAAAAACTTCCATTATTTGACCCCATGAAATTTCCAACATAGGAAGAAAATCTAGAAACCTTTTGATTGTCCTATCAATTGGATCTTAGCACCTAGCCAATTCAAGCATTAGGTCCACCTCCACAAAAAAATTGGGACACACTAATTTACCAATGTCACAAGTCTATAATTGATAGGTGGAATGACTAAAAAACCTCCTCTTGAAAGCATATATAAATAGATCCCAACCACTCTGCGATAGCACCACATCACTAATCCTAACAGCCAAATCCTGAAAATGAGCTATCAATGCACCCTCACCAATATTTCTCTTTCCAACTAGCTTAACCTCTACAACTAGGTCCTTAGGGGCCTCTTCCATGGAACAAGGGTAATCTTTCTTTACAACTCTCTTCTTTGCAGGTTTTTCAAGTGTGTTAGGCTTAGGCTTATCGTCTTGAGTCTTAGGCATTTTAACAACTCCCTTCTTTGCATGTTTTTCAAGTCATGTGTTAGGCTTAGGCTTATCATCTTGAGGCTTAATCATTTTAACCCTTTTCTAGGTAGGTTTTCTCTATGGTTTTGCAGAGGATTCATTGGGCTCACTCATTGTTATAGCTCAATAAAACTAGGGTTCCAAGATATCTAATAATTACAATTCTATTCTTTGAATTCACAAGGTTCACACTCAATTTCAACAAACTTTGATTCCCTTACTAACCAGAGAGGAATAACCCTAAATAACAAACCCTAGTTATCTACTCACTTTCTCACTTACCTAGTGCTACAAATTACTCAGAGGTACAAAATTCAACTTATTCGGGAAAATTAGAAGCTTGTTCTTCAAAATTTTATTTTCTTGGAGCTCTGCCTTCTTCTTCTCTTCACTTAACCATTTCTTCAACTCTTGAGGATTTCACTTATGGAAGAAAAGTGATCAACAACCCTTTTTATGACTCAGAATTGGAGCATCTTCTCCATTAATTCCTGATAGATAGCTTGTGCAAGTGAATTGACAAGTTGTCATTCAAGTATAAACTCCAACCATTGATCTTCTTTGATTAAAAATATGATGTATAGTTCTCCTCAACCATCACTTTATTCTTTCCAAAGTGTGTTTTAAAACAATTAAGATACCCTAGGGAGTTTCCACATAGCCACCCACATGTTCATTAACCCTTTAGAACCCCATTGCTCATCATAGTAATACTTTGAAGTTAAGTCCATACTTTGAAAATGAGTGACAACACCTCCAATGGAAGGAATATTCCTCATTATATTATCTATCGCTTGTCGTCGAAGTGTTACGAAGATACACTTTTGCTTCAGCAAAGAGAGAAACCCAACAATATAAAGATATAGCCTTAGTCCATTGCTTATCACCATAGTTGATTTGGAAATGAGAATGCTTTCAGCGAAACAAGCGATGGCACCCGATGCAGACACGTGGAAAGATCATAGCCCACCATTCCTTACCTTCATATCGCTCATCACAATAATCAAAATAAACAATGAAAAATTTATATGATGGTGCTGTATAAAGGAGAAACTCGTGTTCATCACACTTCGATGAAGTGGAACCAAAGAATGAAAGATCTTCAATGATAAGTGATATGAAAGGAAACAAGCATATTGCTCATCAAGAAAATGAGACATGGTGACCAAACACCTTCTGCAATGTGTGATACAAGAGAAAATCAAGGCTCATTGCTCATCGTAGTAATGAATTCGATGGGTTGAAGGATTTTGGTGATGACCAATACAAGAACTTAAGTGGAAAAACTATGCACGTGCATAAAGTTTGTTTTAAAAGAGGGACGGCCTAGGAAGAACGTAGGACCGAGGCTTAAAAACTTAAGAACATTTTATGCAAAGGATGTAGAGGCCAAACAAGGCCGAATTATCAACCTTATAAAATAATTGAATCCCCACACCAAAGCAATGAAGGAAATATTTGTGATGGGTAAACGAGGAACTCTAACCATAAGGGGTCAGTAACAAAATGAACCCAAGGGGATTAAATATAACTGAGACAACTTGGAATTGGTTATAACAGGTCAACATAGGATTATACCAAAAGAAAAGGGTTTAGACAAGGGGAAAATATACTAAGTAAAAACCCACCCCTAACATAAAACCCCAAACCATATGTTTGTAATTCAGACCAAAAGTCACCAAAGGCATATTAGATCAGTGGAACAAGACATTATGAGGGTTTGACCAATGATTTATCACTCAAATCAATACTTAATAACATATTAACAAGAGTATCTCATATACAATAATGAACATCAACAATCATTTAATGTGTGTCTAGTAGTTGAAACCAAATTTTTTCTTCAAATGATAAAATAATAAATAATAATACAGACAATTGAACATCAACACATTACTGAATTTGAGTTTTTTATTAATTTTCACATGAAGGAATACATAGAGGCATTGGCAATGCAAAATCTTGCTCAAAGAAAACTCTGCACATAGCTGAGTTGGAACTTGGAAACTCATATTATCAAATATCTAATCGTTGTATCACCTTTTCTAGCAGCTTCCATTGTTTAGTTGTTGGAATTGTCATTTGTTCTAATTGATGTTGTTTGACTTGAAGATTTTTTAACATTTCTTGATTGAAATTGGAATGTGTCTTGAATTCTTTAGTCAAGTTTTCATTCAAGGTTATGAGTGGTTTGATAGAATCCAAATAGTTCACCAAATCTAGATTCTAAGGAAATTGGTCCAAATCAATCTTCCTTGCACCCTGCATCTTCCTTTTGAAATCATCCTTTCCAATTAATTTCCCATTTATGTCAAAAGCCTCTGGAAAACCAAGCTCTATGAAGTTCCTTACTTTTTCATCCAACTTCATCTTGTTTGCAGCCAGATCCATATATTCATTTGTTTCACTCATTCTCAAACACTTTTGAATGATAGATGACAATGTCATTGAGGTAGCAAGTTAATTATTAATCCATTTTGATTTCAAATCATTGTCACTGGCTTTGTAGACTATTTGTTGAGCTTGATTTGCAGTTTTCTCTAATTCCAATACATTTTTGTTGTCCACTAAATATTTGTTGAGCTTCTTATAATGCAATTTGATAGCATCAATCAATTGAAACAAGTCACACAAATGATCAAATCTTCTGCATTACTTCATCCCTAATATTTTGTTTCATATTCCTCATTGTTTCTCTAGAAAATGTAGATAACTTATTTTCACAAGAGTTAATTTCATTTTTTGCTTCCATCAGCTCTGTCTCCAATCTTTCATTTCTTTTTCTCTCTTTCTCCAATTTTTGTTCCCACTGTGCATTTCATTTCCCAATGCTTTGTCTTAATTTTTATGAAGTGGATTTTTCCTCATCATATTTCCTATTGCTCCCATCTAACCTTTGCTTCAATTCATTCACTTCTCTCTCATTTTGTTTATCCTCTTTTCTTGTTGATATAGAGGCAAATTTTTTTATTCTTTTTTCTAATTCATTTCTCTTGTTATTTGCTACTTTCCTCTTTGCTTTCTCATTTACTAGGTTTTCCTGTAACTTTTCTATTTGAGTCTACAACCTTTTTTTTCTCTCTATCTTGTTTTAGTAATGATTTGTACACCAATTCATTTTTATTCTTTGATACATTAATTTTGTAAATTGCTCACCTAAAATTTAGATCGATCCATCTAATTTGTTGGTTTATTTTGAATTGTGGGAACAATAATTGTGTACTCCATGATTTCTTTATTTTTGTCAAATGTGGGTAATACCATGGTTGTTGTAGGCTCTAAAGTTACAATAGACACACTCTCCATGAATTATTTCTTTTCTTTTTTATACAAGTCTGATTTCTTTTTAAACTCTTCAATGTAATCAAAACCTAGGGACACAAGAATAATGGAATGCTTGAATGGAAAAGGAATAGGAGTATTTGTAGTTGCTAATGATGTTGCAGCCACACTAACTGGTAGCACGGGGGAGGGCCTAAAAATAAATCCTTTGTGGTGGACCCACTAGTAGTGTGACTTGGACCTGTCAAAATCCTTTGCCTCTTTTGTGTGCCTTCATCACCTGGTGTTTTATTGTCCTCTTGTGTGTAATTTTTTTTTGTAGCACATGTTGACCACTACTACTACTACTACTACCCATACCATCATCACCAATGGAAGTTCCAGTTGCACTATGCTCTCCACCATGGGAATGTCCTAGTTGTGATTGTACCTGACCATGAGGATTAGGATTTGAAGCTCTAACAAATTGAATTGTTTTGGTTGTACTTGTATGCCCTTGGCCTTCAACTCCAAGGCTAAATTTATCAACTAGTTTTCTATGCTCTACATTTGTTACCATCCAAGGGCCTTGTCCTTGGAACCCCAAATTACCACCTTCATAACCCATTTTTTTTACTATGGTTGGACTTGAAGTATATGCTTCTTTTGTGGCCTCACTTAAACCAAGTTTGAAATTGACATATCTTTGTTCTTCCCTACCATCATTAGATTCATCATTAGTTTCTTGATCTTCATGATCATTGGGAGGCTCTATATTCCACAATTTTCTAAACTCATGATCTTCTTCATTATCTCTATAGTCTGCAAGAGCTCTTGGGTCACCTAGCTCCTTCCTCATAGACCAAAAGGTAGTAATTTTTTATCGTGACCAATTTTTATCTGTAACTTCCTTCTCTAGAGAATCTTGCATTTTTACTCTACTAGATGGTTTGTCACTTTTTTCATAAAAAATGTTGTACCTTCTAATTGTCTTTTGGTGCAATGCCATAATTTTTGCTAACAATTGTTCAAAAGAAATACCTTTCTTAGTAGTACTTTTCTCCATTGCTATTTTGAACTCATCCCAAGAATCCTTGTTTCTCAAGTTTTCAAGCAAGGGTTTACTTTGATATTGAATTCTACTTGCAACATTCTTATTGGCCAAAATCATTAATTTAATGGTCTCACATGGATCATACTTCTAGTGATAAACAACATCAAAATTAAAAAGTTTCAAAAGATCACATGCCAGCTTAAATGCTTTTCTCTCTAATGTGAACCCCCCACATGAAAAAGGTAAAGAAGGAAATAAATTCTTCTTTTTTTGATTGACAAAGTGTAGTTCATCAATACTTTGCATCTGCCTTACATATTCCAATGAAAAAACCCTTTTTGTCACATGTATTGGAAGTTTATATGGCTCTACTCCTGATCCGTAAAATCGTAGCACAGTATATTCTTCCATTAAGTACTAATCAACCAATTGTATTTTTTTTCCTAGTTGAATGAAATTTGTACATGACATAAGCAATCTAGGCATTGGAGTATTTGTAATTTCTTGATGCAATGGAGCCAAAAAGTAGTCTACAAAATTATTGTAGTTCCTTCGAGAATCATGCATCCTTATCTCAATGGTCCAATCATATAATGGAGCCATTTTCTTTTCTTGAGCATTACTATAGAGCTTAATCCGAAGCTTTTTGGTCTGAAACATTCCACTAAATTTGAATAGGAAAAATAACACAAGTAGGTTGTGAACCTAAATATCTTTGTGGAGCCTCCTTTAATCATTAAAAATTGTTTATGCATGGATTCTACAATGTGATCAATAAAGTTATATTTGACATGTGGAACACCATAATGAATACTATATACCATTTCAAGGAGGCTTGCACCGACTTCCCAATTGCCATCCAATCTTAGGCAAAATGCTAGCATGGAAATAGTATCCTGAACCCATGGTCTAAAAATATCAAAATCATAAGGAGTCTTATGATTACCTTTCAATTTGTTTCTAACTTGTATGCTAACATAAACTATTTTATTTATGAAATAATTTTTCTCCCTTTCATCCATTGCTTCATAATCACTAGCAAGATTTTCTAGGTCAATGTGGACATTTCCAAATTCTTCCATCATAAACCCCAACACTTTTCCAAGTTATTCTACATTAATGGATAAAAAATTTTCTTTGTTATCTTTATTAACAATTTCTCTTTTGTTATCATCATAATTTTGGGCACAAACCATGATAAATTCTAGGCAAGGGAAAACATCATATAACATCATGCACCCTAATCCAGTTACCCATGGTGCACTGATACTATTAACTTGCATTTTCTTTGAAGCCTTATTCTCAAATGAAAATCTAAGTTCTGAGGTACGCATACCATAGATTTCAAGATCATAAATATTATGGTATTCATCAGTAAAACCTAGAGTTTTAAGCAATATAGCATAATGTATTTTTTTATCTGACATTGTTTTAGTGGTACTAGTGGTAGATATGCTTATACAATGTGAAATTGTGAATTCCCTATTAGTCCTTAATTTTTCTTAATTCTTAAGTCTCTCAACCCTAAACCCAAACTTCAAAGTTTGACAAAATAATATTTTAAGAAGCTTCAAACGATGAAACATAGTCACAAGAATTCTCACTTACCCAGATTTTGATTCTTGAAAAGATTAATACTGACAGGCGTGGACTGGATTTTTTCGACGTGGAACCTAGAATCTCCCTGGTGCACTTCTATGAGAAATCTAAAATCTCCCCATGTGCTAACCCTCTCACTTAAAAATAAAATCACTTAGCACTTAGTAGTAGAAAGTTTGTTTTTTTTTTCAAACATTAAAGTGAATGAAACATTGAAATGTTTATGTGTTGCTTCCAGACTACACAAATAGTACATGGCTATCTTGCATTAACAACAAATTCTAAACTCTCAATATTTGTAAATCTAACAGTTATAGGGTGATTCTGAAGGTTTAAGTTTGCAAGCCTAGCGCTCTATGCATTTCACTCTGAAATGCAACTACAACCATACATCAAATGTTCATCAAAGGGTTGATAATTTATGATATAAACAATAAACATGTGTTTTAAAGTTGTTTTAAACTTTAGTGTGCTAGGATTGAAATCAATACCAAGGGGTTGGTAACTTAACATTGCAAAGGACTTAATAAAATGAATAATGATACCAGGAACCAAGGGAGAAGGTCAATGAAAAATTATAAATCAATAACATTTCAGTAAACTTTTAGTGTTTATAATATTTTTTGTCAATTTGATGGCAACTTTATTTTTTCATTTATATCACATTATGTTTTAAATCTACATGCAATTATTTCATAAATAGATAATACTTAATTTCTTAAAGGAAAAAATGATTTGAATAGATTCATAGACACTAAACTCATAAAATAATTCTTTACTGTAAATGAATAATGAAGAATAACACAACCATTTATTTTATTAAAACTAAATTACAATGTCACATTATTACATATCTTTTCAAAGATGGTAGAGCATGCACACACAAAGCTCCTATTTTGTATAAATAACATATGTTACTTTACATAATACAAATACAAATGTAAGTGCCAAGCTTCTGCTAGACTACTGATGACAATGTAATACAAATGTCACTCTACAAATAAATGCATGGTGATGGGACTTTCCCTGTCAGTGATGCGCTCTAAAAATAAATGCATGGAACTTATCAGGCCAACCATGTGCTTTGAAAATAAATGCATGGGACTCGCCCAGTAAACCATGCACTCTAAAAATAAATGCATAGGGCTTTCCTGGCGAGCCATGCTGGGGAAATGGATTACAAATCCTTTCCAAGCTTCTACTGGTGACAACATAATAAAAATGTGGCTCTAAAAATACAAATGCATGGAATTATCCTAGTGAACCATGCTAGGGAAATGGGAGATATGAAGATACAAAATGTACTTATCCTCTTGGAGAAATAGAGTCATACAAAAGATGAGGGGTAGTAAAATTGCTCCCATATTTTACATGCAACCTCCATGCACTGGGATAACACTTATCTCCATCAGAGATCCTCATCCTGGTTCAAAACCTATCTGAGAAGTTAGGTCAACCAGATCAACTTCTTTCCAATTCCACCCATTATGAACTTGAAGGAAATTGGTATTTTACTCTGTAACTAAATAATTGGAGGCAAGATAATTTAGAGTATCCCCAATAATACCACATCATCTTCTTCATGAATCCTTATTAACCCTATAGAATGAAAACCCTTCTAAAAATTCAGAACATTACACTCAAAAGTAAAGCCTTTAGCCTTCAACGAATGATTTTAGTCGTGCTCACTATCCCTATTTATAGGCCACTAGTGCCACTACTAGCTTGATCCCTGTTTACTTGTGAGTCATACTTGTGTCACATGTGAGGTTGGGTATAATGATAATTGTGATTCACACAAACCAAAAAACCAAATTAATTGATTTGTGTAACTTAATCCTTACATTTACAATTAAAATGTGTAATTTGATTGACATTTGGATACATGCAAACTATACCTTAAGCTAACAAGCTATCAAAATCACTAGTGCCACTCAAACGATATGAAATCATTACAAATTTTGTTTCACTAGATCACTAGATTAATGACACCATCATCTACGATCCTATAGTACATCGTGTTGTTTTAAATATAAAGCTATCCAATCAATCACTTTGAATGTTCATATGGCATTAATCTGTGTCGCTGCCCGCAGTACCACAACCAAGCTTTCCTCAAAAAGATTGAGAATTTCAATTAAATGAAATGTAATACTTCAAGGCAGTGAAAAACAGAATTAAATGGCTTGTTTTACCTTAATCATTATCAATGTCCACTAATAAGTCACAATAAATTTCACTCACTCATGATTAAAACTATATGTTGATAATTACTATTAGTTTTAAAAGCCACATTTTTATATTGAACAAAGCAAAAAGGATTTCCAAGAATGGAGCCAGAAAAAGTATTTTAATTTAAGTAGCTAAATATTAAAGTGCATAGCCAACCTAGCCAAAAAGTCACTAACTGTGACAAAAAACTAGTCACAAAATACATATTACAAGAATTGTTACATTGTACAATAAAATATAGACATGTGACACATCACACAATTCATTACTAAAAAAATTGTAACATTGGCTGAGGCCAACAACTGAGTGTTTGAGTAGAAGGTGAATTGAATTAAAAAAGTAATCGTAGAGAAGAAAAGTGAATCACCCAAAACCTTCCTCCAAAACTCCAGAATCTTTAATGATTCATTTTTTATATCACATAGCAAACCCCATCTCATATTAACCAAGGAAAGAACCTGCACTGTAGAAGCATGCAATTCCATTTTCTAGAAGATTCCACCAACATACGCTAACCCACTTTCAAAATTGTAATGCTCTAGTGCCAACTCCAATGAAGAAATGGAGTAAATGAAAGGCTACAAATAACATATTGCCGACATCTTCACAAAATCTTTATTGAGAAAAATGTTCATGTAGTTGGACAAGAAATCCGAACCTACCTCAAAATATAAAGCATGGGGGTTGTTCTGAATCCATTCTCTACCCACAATTATTCTTATAGCATCCTCAACATGCACACAAGGAATTGTAAAAACCACACCCAACTTTCATCTATTGTATGCATCGTCGCTTTTTTTCTCCCAAAAAAATATGGGTAGCATGACACGCCATGAAGACTCCATATCATAGTTACATTGAGAATAGAGAAGAAAAAAATCAAAGCCAAATATATTATAAATGATATGAAGAACATCAAGTTGGTGAAGTATATATAGAAGTTAGAACAAAGACAATCACATCAAATACTCAACACTTAACATTTAATTCACCATTTGATAAGTTGATCTGACAATATTATTTCAAAAAAATTGAGTGATGAATTTAAATCATTTAAAAAATATTAAAATGTCAACCATTGATTTTTGGAAATCTAACAGTTCTAATGTTATTTCGGAGGTTTGAATTCACATGTGCATATTACTGCCACTTATGTTCTTGTATCGCTCATCGCCAAAATCCTTCAACCCATTGGGTTCATTACCATGATGAGCAATGAGCCTTGATCTCACCACGTGTCTACATCTAATGGTTCTAGTGTTATTCCAGAGGTTTAAATTCACAAGTTTACTACTTCATAGATTTACTTTCAGAATGCAACTACAACCGTCCATCAAAAATTCATCAAACAATTGTGGTTATATTGATTTGTGCTAACATTTCGCCATTGAATTTTTTTATTAGTTTGATATTATGTTTAATTTAACAATGTTTTTTCTTATTCATTTGAAAATAGGTTTAATTCGCCAATGAAAATATTTTTTTGGTTTGAAAAAAAATTTAATCACCAAGAATTTTTTTTTTTTTTTGAAAGTAGGTTTAACTCAACAATGAAAATATTTTATTGGTTTGCAAATAGGTTTTAATTGTCAATGAAAATATTTTATTGGTTTTAAAAATTTGCAATTTGCTAGGATTTTCCACAAACTTCTAGTGATTAGAAAAGATCCACCAATTGAGATTATTTTTTTCTTGAAAAATGAAAAAAATCACCAATAAAATTAATATTTTTATCAGGAAGTATACTATATTCACCGGGATTTTACACCTTTTCCTAAGTGGGTTTCTTAAAGTTATCCCTATTGATATCTATCATGACCAACAACTAAAACAAACACCATCAAACAAGGAAGGAAACTCATAAAATAAAGCATTGCAATTGCCTTTGGCAATTGACCTTCATTATTTGGCTGCATTAGATTAGAAAAACACAAATATTAGCTTCTTTTGAATTAACATACAACCAAAAATATTTAAAGATTAAAATTTATATCCTTTTGGCCTTCAAATTTTTGTAATGTAATAACCCTATCATATTCTGACTAAACATATAGAAGACTAAAATGGCAATAAGTATTATCTTCCTATCTTTGTTGATTGAAATAGAAGCTCTAGATAGTGCTAAAATTGGTTAATAGGTCAAAATAGTTCTCAAAACCTTTTGAAATATTTTAAATATGAAAATTTTAACACCACTATAGATTCTTCTAAGCATAAGACATTAAAAATGTTATTAAAGTTTAAATGATCTAAAACCCACAAGCAACCTACAACAAGATTCATAAAATGAAATATAAAAATTAAAAAAAACTCAAAAAATATTTTGATTATGTAGGATTACACTTGATCCTACATATGCTCTTACATTAGACACATTGGGGAGAAGAAAAAGGTTCAGAATTTTTTAAGGCTTGTAAATTTTTATAAGATCTAGAATGTTGATTCCATATTTGGAAACTTAAGGTGCACTCATTTGAGTTGCTTCATTTTCTACTCAATTTTCCCATATTTATAAATATTGATTATATTCTCTTCCCCTTGTCCTCTTAATTATACAGGTGTCAACTATTTCCTCAAATTAAACATCTTCTCTTTTAGTAACTAATGTACATTTATTCTTTCTCCATGTAATTAAATATAAAATTGTTTTTTTCATGACTTGTTTGTCCTTCATGATAGTAGTACAAATCAACAATCTTAAATATTGGAGAAATTTCTACTCCTTAAGTAGCTTGACCTCATAGGTATTTTGTGAAAAAAAATCAACACTGTACATGGTCTTATCATTTTCCACTTTAGCTTATTGTAGGTTCTTGAGAAAACCTCTCCTTACACTTTCCTTCTAAGCTTAATATGTTCTTTATATTTCATGTTATTCTTTTCCATGTTCTATTTTAATTCATTATGTAGTTCATGTAAATATTCTACAAAATATTTTACTACAATGCTTTGCTTTTCCAAAGCATCTATACATCTTAACTCATATAATCCTCCCAGGTTGTAACCATTTAAATATTTTGAAAATAAATTTTACTTATATTGACTATATTGCACGAAAAATTTCTTGGGTCAATATCAAGTCCCAATGATTCAGTTTCCTTCTAGCCAAACACCTTACTAAGTTTTTAGTGTAGGAACTTTGAAATTTAGCTACAGCCTAAGATTGTTGAGAAAATGTGTCTCAACCTTGCAATTACATAAGTTATTGTTTAGCCGACAATGACAAGGGGGGGGTGTTGGGGATATCACCCCCATGATGGTTCTGGGGGGAATCATCCCCCTGGCTAGGAGTCCAGGGGAAGTGCACCTCGGTAGGGGCTCAAAGGCAGCATTCCCAGAGGCCAAATTTTATATACACTTTATTATTATAAATTTGGACCATTCATCATTATGTCTCATATCTGACAGCCGATATTTTATTAGTTTGAATTGACCTAGAAGGTAACCCTATTTTATGAGGGTGTTGTATTATGGCTGTGTATTGCAATGTATTTTGTGAGTTTGATAATGGTCATGTTGCCTTTGGATCTCTGAGTGGTGATACTCTTGTGAGAAGCTTGCTTTGCAAGTATATTCTAATCTTTGTGATTTATGAATAATATATTGGTTACTTTTGGAGTGTAGGGTTTTTCTCTTGAAAGGGTTTTCCCCTCGTAAATCATTGTGTTTTGGTATGCATGATATTTATGTCTATTTCTATTTGAGTTTCTATAATTGTTAAAGATCCATAAAGTTTTTGTAGTATTCTCCTCTCAAGATTAGTGTAGGAAGTTGTTCTGCTACCTTCGCTTCCTTACGAAGATCACCTATAAAAGAAATTACAACCTTCTACAAGAACGTATGCGAGAACAAAAAATTTCTTGATATTAAGATCTATAAAATATTATAATGAGATATATTACAAAGTGTACAATGACCTTTCTTATATAGACAAGGTGTGATGTAGTACCAACATTAAATGATTGTGTCATAATTAAATGACATGAACCAACATTAAATGATCCTAGAACTCTAATATTTAATAAAAGCTAAAAAGCTAAAATCTTATCTAAGCATTAAATATGCCTAGGACCTAAGTGGACTTAATATGTAAATAGGACCCCACTAAGTAACTAGATAGAAAATGTACCTATTCACATCAACACACACCCTTAAGTGCAACTTAGGGAGAAGCATTTTTTATGCAAATGATGCAATGATGCAATGATGGGTCTCGACAACAAGGCCATTTTGAGTACCCATGTACAAATACAAATGCAGTCTCTCACAGATGGAGAAAAGGAGAAAACCCAGTGGAACAAAACTCCTCCCAAAAAGAGAGATGCAATATAATCAAGTTATGAAAGATGGAGGACAACATGATACCCCCAAGTACAACATCCATCACATATATGCATTAGAAATGACCCCCCATAAGAGGGAAAGAAAGAGACCACATAGCTCCCCCATATAATTAAGTATCTACATAACCATTGAAGAAAGTCTAAAGATAAAAGAAAATCTAATGTCGAAAAACATGTCTTCTCCTAGTAAGAAAGAAATCAAATGGTCGATGTTGAAGAAACCTCATCTCCATGACGAAGCAAGAGGGAAGAAGCCTCAAGAATGATACCTATGAAGATGCATCAAGTATCTCCAAAGATTTCTCAACAAAATCAAGTGTGACCCCAATCAAGGAAGACAACAAAGGATGTGTAAAATCAAGAGAAAAATTCAAATGTGTATGATCAAAGAGGAGAGTGACCCCCTCAAACATGTCCTCCAAATCTGCAGAAGAGGAATTACAAACCAAATCTTATATACCTATCATGAAACCATCCTACAAAGGAAAATTTGGAAAACAAAAGATATCCTACTCATTTGAAGTCTTAGAAACCAATTCAACACTCAAATATGAAGAAGCGGGAGATGATAGAACCTCGTCAAAGGGTTGATGAATAGAAAGGTTCAAAAAACACCAAAACTACCATTTGAACAACTACCCACACTTGATCTAGGAGGGTGGTCCTCATCAGGAATAAACTAAGAAAAGGTTTATATATTTGCATTATGATCAGCCCTACCCACTACAGCAAGTTGTCTAGTATGCAAATCATGAATGAAAAATGAATCAAGAGTGAAATCAATGAATTTACTAGTACTTGTTGCTTGATATATTGAAAGAAGGTTATGCTAAACATCAGAAATGCAAATAACATCATGAAAACTACCAGTGGGAACATCAACAACTCCTTTAGCAAATACATCCAAATAAACACCATTAGTCATCAAGATCTTCATGATTCAAGTATGCTTGAATGATGAAAACCTATAAAGTTGTCTTGATATATGATGTGAGGCTCCTAAGTCAATAATCCAATCTCTAGACTATTCAACATGTGCTATAACAAGAGTGTGGCCTTTCATCTTATGATATTTTTACCTTATCACTCCCATGATTATTTCGTATGGTACTTATGTGTGTACAAGATGAAGGTTGTGACGAAGAAGAAGGTGAACTTGTAGATTTAGAAGGAAAAGAAAAATTATGTTCTCTTAGAAGTTGCCTCATACCATCTAACTCTTTCTTGTAACAAGTTTCTTCACCATGTCTAGTTTTGTTATAATAACCACACTTGGGTTTCTCCTTTTTAGTTTTGTCCTCTCTAGGAGAGGTGGGTGTATCACAAGATTCTATCTTAGGTTGCTTCAATGATGAAAACCTATTAGGTTGTCTTGATATATGATGTGA
>VDFB02161469.1:0-59947 GCA_007258455.2 Sequoia sempervirens | reverse complement strand
TCTGCTCATAAAAGTATTCCACAGCTGGTTGGCGAAACTACAATGGAGGAAAAGATGATAATTACTTTCTTCATCTGCTTCGCACATGACACATTTGGATGGTCCCGCCCTCCTGAAAAGTCTAAGCATGTCCCATGTGAGAGCCATGCACCTTCTAGTGATCCAAAGAAAGGAGTTCAACTTGGGAATATTATGCTTATACCACCCACCATTCGACACCCAAGCCTTCTCAAAATTGCAAAAAAATTCTTTGAAGACATCGTTAACCGAGACTTGGCCACTACCTCTGTCACCCCATACCAGCTTATCCTCACCTTTTAGGCCTAAAAAAAATCCATTTCTTGATTTCACCTTGTATCTTCGAACACACCTAGTTCAACTCCATGATTGGGGCCCTAAGCATACCTTAAGAGCCAGCCAAGGGCAGACCCATCATATAGTCTCTAGCTTTGACTCCTATGCTATCTTCAAAATGGCTAATCACAGGCCTGAACCTAAGAATGTCTTCTAAAGCACCAAAGTCTAGCCACCTATCCCTCCAAAACCTAATTTTACTTCCATCCCCAAGGCACCAATATTATATTATAATATTATATTATATAATATTATAATACTAAATATATTATAATATTATATTATTATATAATATTAAATACATTATACTATAAATATAATATTATAATATTAATAATATATTATTATTGTATTATATTATAATACCACCCACTCCCTCAATTCAATTTTTTTGTTAATTAAGAATTTAGTCATCTTAAATATCAAACTAGTTTCAAATCATAGTTAAAAATATTAATGATTCATTAACTTAATGAGTAATCAAAGTTAAAGAATGTAAATGTTATTTTATTTATAAAATATGTGAAGGCCTTAAGATTGCACCAAGAGGCAATTCCTTTCACGCAATAGGTATTTTTGGTGCACCAAGCAACCTAGGCAGCCAAATGGCCCACTTAGGTAGGGGTCCCATGAGGGGGGATTAAGCTCTATGGATTATGATCAAATTCAAAAGAAAAAAGAATAGAGTAATAATCATTTATTTAATCATTAATTTAGTCATTTATTTAGTCATTTATTTAGTCATTTATTCAATCATTTATTTAGACATTTAGTTGTGATTTTACCCGATGACCAGATTAGTCACTTATAAATGACCAAATTAGTCATTTATTTTCCAAATACTACTAGTGTTAGTCATGTGACTAAAAATTTTAGTCACATGACTAAAAGTCTTAGTTAGGTAGTCATTTATTTTCCAAATTCTACTAGTGGAGGTACCCACACCTTGGGATCATTCCCATGTTTTCATTGGATTGTTGAATTTAAGATTCAATAGGGTACAAATACAGGAGATAATAGTTTTGGCATGCCTGATGGGACTATTGAATCAAGACAGTCTTGAAATTTTAATTTTTTTTGGTTTTGATGTACAACTAGTGAAATTTTAGACCTTTTAGAGGTTAAGTTTGCATGTCTGGTGACTTTGAGTCAAGTGGTTAGCAAAAGCCAGTGCAAGACAAAATATGAAAAGAATACAAACAATAAGTAGTGTTGTCCCTTTTCAATATTTACAATTGTCACCACGTAGGAAGAGTGGAAGAATTATAAAATGAACTCCAATTTCATCCAAAAGAGTTCAGTCTACACCTCCTAGTTTCAAACTAGTAGTTGTAGCAAGTGTTTCTATCCTTTTAGTTATTGTACTTGTTCCAACTTAGGTCAGTCCACCTCAAGCTACCCAAATGGCTAGGAATCAACCTTTTGTTCCATTTAATGGAGGAAATCCTTTGAATATTGTGTAGCATGATGATATACCTATGGCTACTTTGAAAAGTTTACCTTTATTCATAGGGGAGGATCAAACCACTCCTAGTGAGCACATTAGAGATGTGGCTTCTCTGTTTGGAGTTCACCATATCACTCAAGAGAATGTTGCAGTTAGGCTGCTTGTTGCTTCATTTAAAGGAAAGGTTCTACAATGGTTCATAGGCTTGGTATTTGATTCTATTGCAACATGGAATGAATTGGGAGACAAATTGCATAAGCAATTTCAAGATAAGTCTGATCACCTATCACTAATTGAATAGTTGACAACAATCATGAGAACTCCCCAAGAGCAGATGACAGACTTTAATTATCATTTTCAAAAGACATGGTACAAAATTCTTGACATGGTAAGACCTTCCCTAGAATATTATTTTCTATATTATTTGAGGTCTCTTAATAGTGACATTTTTGTCATGATACAATCTATTGGGGGTGTCTCTTTACCAAATGATTATAAAATAGCAATTAGAGCAGAAAGTAGTCTAATTCAAGCTGGTAAGATAGCACCTAGACCTGCAATGCCAATTTTCCCAAAAATCCAGCCTTCAATGCCTTTGCAAATACCACCCTTTGCTCCTTTACCTATTGTTCCAGTGTTACCAGCTGCTATTAGCCAAGAAATGACTATCCTAGGTCCATCTCAGGAGTTGTAAGAGATTAAAAACAACCAAAAAAATATTGAAAATTTACTTCAAACATTTAGTAATGAGTTGGTTAGCATTAAGAAGCAATAGTTTTAGGGTTTTAAGCCCTATCAACCTCAAAATCAAGGGAAAAATTAGACTTATCAAGCTAATAGACAACCATTTCAAGGAAATCGGCAAGGAGCAAGATAGAATGTGAATCCAAGGCCTTTTCATCCATATAATCAAGGTCCAATTAGTGCAGCTAGGGATCTTTTTCCTATACAAAACAACCTTGCAGCAGACTATGAGTGGTGCTTTCCATGTAATCAAGTCCCACAATCAAGCTACATGTTTGAATGGGGCCATTAATCAGGCTTTGATGGTGTAGAATGTCTCAAATGTGTAGAGCATACCCAATGAGGAATCACCACAACAACAAAATCATCGTATAGATGATACAACTCTCTTGAATTGGCAAGAAGAGAAATTTTGTGGTTTGAATGGAGTTGATTCTCTAGTTACAACTAATACAAGAGCAAAAAAGAGGGCTTTTGAGATTGAATAGTCAACAAACAACGGTAAAGAAGCTATTGGTCCATCTACATCTCAAGTGCCATGCATATTACAAAGAAATTCACAAGTTGCTACATAGGAACAGACTAGGAGTCACCCTCAATCAACTCATTTGCAAGTTGATCTTCCTGTTGTGAGGACTTAGCATAAGGTAGATACTACTGCACCTTAGAATATTGTTGAAAGTATGAAGAAAATGAATGTATCAATGTCTATGTGGGATTCTTTATCCATCCCAAGCCAAAAAGACTTATCGCATTCTGCTTTATTTGATGTGAAATTCAAATGATACACCAATAGGTTAGGCTATAGTTGTTTTCACAAAAAAACCTTAGACAACAATAAAAATCAGGTAAAGATGTCAAACCCCCTCCATTTTGTGTCTTTGATAATAGGGGATAAGTTGGTCCATAATTGCACGGTGGATAGTGGGGCAAGCAGTTATGTTATGCCCAAATAGATTGCTAATAATTTGGAATTGAAATATCAGCCCCTTGAGAAAGGAGTGATCCAATTATATGGGTCATCTATTAATACCATAGGTGTCATTAAAGACTTAAGCCTTACACTTCACACTTGTCCAAACTTTTCCCTTCCCCAAGACATATTTTTCATTCACTTGCCAACTTATTTTGCATTATGCTTGTCAAGAGATTTTACTACCAAGATTGGGAGTTATTTGTCCTCGGATTGGTCTCACATGTTGTTTAGGACTAGATATGGGACAAAAATGACTATAAAATCTAAGTCACTTGCCAAATATTACATTGAACCTTATATCCCAATTGATGTTAATGCAAATTGTGTTGTTCTTGAGGATAGTGAGCTTGCTACTACCCAAGAATTGCAAGTTGAAAATGTACCAGATATACTCTTAAATGAGTGGGCAGCAACAAATGTTGAGGATAATCCAAATGATAATATTAAAGAGGCTAGTTTAAGAGTATATGTGTTACATCAACCTGAAGTAGTCATGCCAAATCTAGAAAAGAAGGAAGAACAATAGCTAGGACAACAAGATGAAATGTGGAAGATGTTATTTGATGGCTTGAGAAGAAGATATGGAGCTAGTGGGGGTGCAATGCTTGTGTCCCCACAAGGTGACAAGTACTATTCTACTTTTAGATTTTATTTCTCTTGCTCTAACAATATTGTTGAATATGAAGGTCTAATTCAAGGCTTGGAATGGGAAAGGAAAAGGGGGATAAGCTACCTATAGGTATTTGGGGATAGTGAATTGATAGTCAATCAGGTAAGAGTCTTGAACATGACTAAAAATGATTCTTTGAAATCTTACAAGCATGGGATCTGGGATATGATAGAGGAATTCAATGCTTTTAATTTGGTTTCAATTCCTAGGAATCAGAATAAGCATGCAGATAGATTAGCCACAATAGGTGCTCAGTTTGATATACCTAATGATATTCAAAAGGGAAAAGTGTAGCAATATGTTAAGGTTATTGTAAGACCTTATATGTTTGATAATAACATTCATTGACAAGTATTTGAGAGTGATGAGTAGGTGTTGATATTTCTGCTTGAAGAAGATGATTTTTTAGTGGTAAATTAGGAGAAGCTCAAGCAACAATATGATGATCACATCATTCAGATGAGAACTAACAAGCTGCCTAGGGGTCTAGTCACCTTAGAATCTATCTTTAGCACTGATGATCAGGTCAAATAGAGAAAAACCAGCATGCAGGTCAAGGAGGAACATTATGAAGAGCTTGAGATATTTAAAGGTAAGCTCTTTAAATTTGGAAAAATTTGTTCACAAGAAGATAGGAAAGCTTTTGTCGCTTTTTGTTAATAGTTTTAAGATGTTTTTGCATGGGAATACTCAGATTTAAAGGGATTTGATCCCCAAATTTCCCAACATACCATAGAATTAGAGCCAAATGCAAAGCCTATTAGGCAGAGATAGAGGCCTTTAAACCCCAAACTTTAGCCTCTCATGATAAAAGAACTGACCAAGCTTATTGAGGGAGACATTATTTTTCCAATCAAGCATACCTTATGGGTCTCTAACCTTGTACCAGTTAGGAAGAAAAATGAAGAAAGTAGGCTCTTTGTAGACTTTAGAGACCTTAATAGAGCCTTATTGAAGGACCATTGTCTGTTTCCCTTTATGGAGCAGATCCTTCAGGTAGTTGTTGGTTCAAAAATATTTTCCTTACTTGATGGTTATTCTAGTTATAACCAAGTATTGGTCAAAGAAGAGGACCAATACAAGACTGCTTTTACCATAAAGTGGGGCACTATGGCCTACAAAATAATGCCATTTGGTTTATCTAATACTAGTGCCACTTTTCAGAGGGCCATGGACATGGTTTTTTAGGGACTAATTCATAAATTGGTGCTTATATATCTAGATGATATAACAGTTTTCTCAAAAAGTACAGAGGAGCATTTTTCCCATTTGATACAAGTGTTTGAGAGGTGCAAGGAGTTTGGTATATCCCTTAACCCCAAAAAGTGTATTTTTTTCTTTCAAGAAGGCAGTCTTGTAGGACACATAGTGTCAAAATAGGGGATCACCATTGATCCTGAAAGAGTGAAAGTCATTTTAGAGCTGCCTTTACCCAATCATAAAAAGGGGCTACAAAGCTTTCTTGTCAGAATTAATTTCTTAAGAAGGTTTATTCTAGATATTGCAAATCTTCTGAAACCACTAACTACTATGTTAAAAAAATGCAAGTTTTAGCTAGACCAAAGAGGCCAAGCATAGTTTTGAAGCTATCAAGGAGGCCTTATCAACAACTCCTACTCTAGTAAATCCAATTTTTTCAAAAGATTTTATTATGTATTCTTTTGGTAGCATAGATTCAATTTCTGCAATGTTGGTATAGTAGAATAATGATGGTTTATAATAGCCCATTGTATTTTTCAGTCAAGGTTTAGAGGATTATGAACAGAGGTATACCTTCATTTAGAAGCATGTACTTGTTGTTATCAGAAGTCTAAAAAAGTTTAAACCTTTGATTTCTAACAATAAGATAAATCTAATGGTTGCTCACCCTAGTGTGAAGGAGTTTTTGTTAAGTAGGGACTTGAATGAAAAGAGGGTTGGTTGGATTACGAAAGTTATGGAGTATGATATAGACATTAAGGTAACCAATCTTGTAAGGGGTAAATGGCTATGTGAGCAGCTAGCGACAAGGTATAAAAATGAGGAAAAGATAGAAGTAGAAATTGTTTTGGTCACCAATGATGAGCTTCAAAATGTTGCACCTGCATTGGGTGCAATTTGGGTACGTGTTATGACTCATATTTTGCAAATTGGTGAGTGTCCACTAGGTTTAGATAAGGCTAAGAGGAGATATTTCAGATTGTAGTCTATTCCTTATGTGTTGGTTGATAATGTTCTTTTCAGAAAAGACCTTAATGGTGTGTTAATATGTATCGATCATGATGAGGTAGATAAAGTACTTCATGAGTTCCATGATGGAACTACTAGGGGTCATTTTTCCCTAAGAACTATTGCATGGAAGATAATGAGACTTGGCTATTATTGGCTAAGCTTGCTTAGAGATTCCCATGCTTGGGAAAGAAAATGTGTAAAATGTGCAATTTTTGTAGGAAAAGAGAGACTGCCAGCTTTACCTTTGCAGCCAATTCAAGTGGAATAGCCCTTCATGAAATGGGGCATTGATTTTATAAGGGCTATAAATCCACCTTCTAGTGTAGGTCACAGGTGGTTACTTATTGCAACTGATTATTTTACAAGGTGGACTAAAGTAGTGACTTTGAAAGAAGTTAATGAAAATGTTGTTTTAAACTTTTATGATGATATAGTAACTAGGTTTGGAGTACTAGAATCAATAATTTTAGATAATGCTTTAGCATTTGTTGGATTGAGAGTAAGTGATTGGGCTATCAAGAATGGAATTTATTTGAATACATCATCAAACTATTACCCTCAAGGTAATCATTTAGCAAAATCAAAAAACAAAAACTTGATAAGGATCATCAAAAGAATCATGGAGAATAATTAGAGAACTTGGCACACCAAGTTGAAATCTTCCTTGTTGGAAGATAGAATAACTCCCAAGTGATCCATTGGAAATTCTCCATATGTATTGGTTCATGGTGATGATGAAATATTTCCTTAGAATTTCTAGCTCTTGATATTATGTATCATCTAGAGATGTTTGAGGAGAAGGACCCAATGGTAGTTAGGTATGCTAAGCTCATGGAGCTAGAGGAGACAAGAGATAAAGCAATGAAGTTCATGGATTACCATCAGGTCCAAACAAAGATTCTTTGACAAGAAAGAAACACCTAGATTTTTCAAAGAGGGTGATGTTGTACTCAAATGGGATGAATTGAAAAGTAGGCCAGGAAAGCACACTAAATTTAACAATTTCTAGAGTGGCTCATTTGTCATTGCTGAGTGCAAGAAGCATAATGCATTCTAGTTATCAAATATGGATGGAGAAATTCTACCTATCACAATCAATGGGATACACCTCAAATTTTGTTTTGAGGTTTGATCTACATTGTATATGCTAGATTAGGATTTTTTTTCAATAAGTGTTGTTGCGCCATAGTTTAGATGCAAGTTTTCAATTTCCTTAAGTGTTGTTCAACACAGTTAAGTAGTTTTCCTTCTAAAGTTTTGATGTATAAATAAGTTTTCATGGTGTTTTGCACTGATCTGCTAAGTTACAACTTTGTTTTGAGAGTTGTTTTCAAGTTGTGTCAGGTTTAGGTGACTTAGTGCCTAATGGATAAGCCTAGGCAACTAGTATGATATTTAGTAGGAAAATGTATAGTAGATGTCACCAAAAAACGTTACCTATTTTTGCTAATAGCTCAATCAGGTAGAGATTTTGTGATTTTCAAATGAAGAGTAAGGTATGTTTTTATTTTTGCTACATTACATTCATGTGCATAAACAAAATCAGAAGATTGCACTACTAGATTGCATTTATGCAAATACATATAGTATAGGAAGGATTGCACAATCTTTTCAAGAAAAGTAATCTTTATTCATAATGTAAATGGATAATATCTCACACAAGCCATGAGACTAACTCTTTTAATGCAAATAAAAGAAAAACTATAAATTTGTAGATAAAAAAAATGTACATATAGATAAGGGTGACCCATCATTGCCTAAATGATGAGTCCTGGTTGAGTTGTCCTTAATCAGTTTAAGTCCTTCATGTTTGTCAAGCCACCATTTGTTGCTCCTTGCTAATCCTAGGTTTCTTGCATAAGTGAGATGATTTTTGGTTACATTAATGAAAGATCACCAATCTATATATCTGCAAACATCTAAAAACATATATCTTGACCTTCATCTGCATCAAAAGAGCTAGCATACTACTAATTTCTAGGAAAACAAATAGCATAATCAAACACATCCATCATATGTTCATTTTTTATCTAACATGTTTGCTTCTTGTGCAAGTATAGGTGAAATCCTTATTTCTATTTTGATTCATCTAATTAAAGAATGTGAGATAAAATGTGGCTCCCATAAGGGTTGATCCCAACATGCTGCATTATTGTGCTTTAAAGAAGCATAGAAAGGTAATTCATCTCTATATGGTTCCCTTAAGCAATCATACATCAGCTATGACAGTGAGATTTCAATCACTATCATAAGTGACATATACTTGTTCAAAGTAATCATAAAGGATATATATAATGTCATGTATCAAAATAGATAAAAGAGATGCAATAATGTATTATTCCATGAAGGCATGGAATTCACACATATATGTGTTTGTGAGACAACATGGATGAGAAAAATAGATCTATGTATTGTTCATGTTGGATTGTTAAGGATAATGATCAAGTAAGCAGTATTCTAGATAGTAGCATGAACAAAAATCATAAATAACAGTGGATTTTGCAAGCTTCAATTGGTACCATATGATATAAAAAGTATAGTCATAGATAGAGTGACAACCTTGAGAAAGTAAGAGGCATAATATTGTAGTTAATGCTCACTCCTCTACTAGGTGGAGCAATAGTCATAATCACTAGATATGATAGTGTTCAAGCAAATGAGCATTGTCTAAGATCTTGTATCAAGGGTAAAATATAGCTTCAAGAAGCTTGTGACCAATTGTGACAAGTGCAAAATAGAGCAAGGTAGAGGAAAATCCTTCTCATAGATCATGACAAAGAAGTAATTCCCAAGACATCACAATAATGGTAAGGACAACATTATGTATCAAGGGAACACTAAGAATGTTGTTACTGTAACTATGGGAAATTTCTAGGTTAGTAGATTAATAGCTAAATAAAAAAAACCAAAATTAATAATGAAGCAAAAAGGAGGAAATAACATGAAAACAAGAAAGATATCACCTCAAGTCTTCAACCTCCATTATTGACCTTCATTACACCTTCTATATTTGCTACAATATGATGTTTTCCCTCGTATTTTGAGTGAGCAATATATGATAATGCCAAGACCAAAGCAAATGTTGTAGGATTTGAATGACAAAATGCAATACTATGGAACTATGCAACTAGTAAGCAACTATGAACTATGACTAAAATATGCCAAAATGCCAAAATGCTAAGATTCCAAGAGTGTCTAAGACAAGATTGCATGAGATGTAGATAGCATGAGGTAACAAAAATAGAGCAAAATTGCTAGTTTATAGAAAATGCAATTTTGGATGAATGGCTAAGATTGAAGATTGGAAAATGCCCTAGAATTAATGGACAAGATTCAATGTGACAACCCACAATTAGGGTTAGGGAAATATTAGGTCAAATTTGAAATGAGTGGACAACATTTTCCTTCTATAAGATCAAATCAAGGGTTGACAATGCATGTGACAAGGAGATAAGAATGGCACAGAAAAAGAGAGAGCTAGAAAATCAAATAATATTAGAAATTACTTGATTTTTGGAGGAAAAAGACTATTTTGAATTAAAATTTAATTTAATTCAAAAGGTGGGGCCATGTGAAAGTAAATAATTAATTTGAATTATTTACTAAAAGAGGGAAAATTAGAAAGTGGGACCATTTTAAATAAATGATTTTATTTAAAATTGGGAAAATGCCAAGGTGGACAATAATTAAATAAATTAAAGAATTTATTTAATTATAAGAAGACTTTCAAGAATTAATGACAAATTTAAATAAATAAAAATTATCTATTTAAATAATCAAGAAGAAATTAGTGGATAGGGATAATTAAATAAATTAAGGAATTTATTTAATCATGGAGAGACATTAGAAAATTAGCGACGTATTTAGATAAATAAATAAAATTTATTTATTTAAATAATCAAGAAGAAAAAATATATGATTTAATTAAATAATTATGAATTATTTAATTAATAGTTGAAAGTGGACCAAGGACATAAATATTTTAATTGTTTCGAGAAGAAATATGGTGACAATAGAGTTTGCAGGCCTAGGTCATTTTTATGTTCCTACATTTTTCCCCTCTTTGTCATAATGTAGCTTGTCACATTGTTACAAAGAAAATTCAATCAAAAACATGCCCTAGTGAAGGTACGAAGTATCTATGCCCCCACAAGAAATTTTTCAAATTTTGGCCTAATGACAGGAAAATTTGGAAAGCGTCCCAACAAGTTAATATGATGACCAGAAAAGCAATGGTCAGAGCAATGTGGGTGGCTTGACTTCCTTAGGACACACTTCAAGTCATAGGTCCCATCATAGGCATTCCTCCAGTCACAAGTCAGGGCATCCACATGGGTCATTAGGATCAGGGCACAGATCAACACATAGTCAGCTTCCAGTGGCTAATCCATTAGCCTCAGAGACACATTTCGTCATATCCTCACAGCTGCATGTTACCATAGAGATTATGCCATCAGTGTTGGTTCTGTCATCCTCACAAACACAGGTTGCTATGGCTTCACAGGTTATGTCAATTCTAGGAACAGGTCATCAGTCACCACACTCTTCTCCATGAGGGGATGAGGAGAGCACAGCATAGGGGTAGTTGACATTGTCCTCTTATTATCAAGTTTTAGACATTCATTGTTATGACACTTTATATGATGACTATCTAGCCTGTGAACTCTATTTTTGGGATATCTCATGACTCTATCCTATGACATTATATTTTTTTGAGATTATATATGCAATGTAGTTTTTATGTGGCCTATATGATTTATGTTATGTGTTGATGCCTTATGTGTTGATGATGTTTTACTATATATGCCTATCTGATTCAATTATGATGACCATATGATTCCTCTGTGATGTGCTTTATGCATTTATAATTCTTATGATGATGTCTTTTATATGCTATGTTGTGTATGCATTTTATGATATCTACTTATGATGATATGCCAAAATGATGTGATGGTTATTTATGCTTATATGCCATGATGATGTTATGTTTTAATGATGGTTACATGGATGCATACTGTATGATTATAATGGATGCCATGTTTATGTACATTGATGCATGACTATATATGTATGGACAATGCAATCTTATGATATGATATATATGTTTTCAATGATATGGATGATGTATGTATTTACCTATAATGCATAAAAAAATAATGCAATGCCTCTATGATCATGTATGCACTTATCTTTTTGTATGTCATAGGATATCATCATGAGATGAATGAGACAAGGCGACAAGAAAAAAGGAGATGAATGTTAGCACATAGGCCAAATCCTTCAACATGTTACTAGAGGACTTAACAACTATTGCTCTTAATCGTCATCGGGTGGATTAGTGCAATGGCCAACAAACACCATGATATGACATAGATCAAGGTGTGCAAGGTCGTACCATCACATGAGACAAGCAATCATAGACAAGGATGGTCATTGTGTGATCGAAAATAATATACGTAAATGAATTGAAATAAATACTATCCAAGCACACCAATAAAACATTGTATTAAAACAAAACATAAAAGGTAAGTAAATGCAAACTCAATATTCTGCTTCGATTGTCATCCTATTGTCCTCTATCTTCAGTGTTTTTGTTGATTCCAACTTTTCCTCTCAGATTTCTAGGCTAGGCTCAACAAACTGTCTTCCTAAAGAACGAGATTTAAAAAAAATGATGCATGATGCAAGATTAAGCTATGATATGGAATAAGACTAAAATGATTGAAGTAAACATGATGCTATGATATGAGAATACTAAATGAATTAAATGCATGAACTCTAATTAATTGCCTACTATCAATGCTTGGATTCACACTGGTATTTATAGAGTTTTTTCGAATGATTCTGATTGGCTGTCTTGATTGACGGTTGTGATAATTCTTGGCAGATCAAATGGCTGAAGATGGAAGAAACTGAAGAGAAAATAGAAGAAAACTTGAAAACAAGATTTTTCTATTTTTATAAAAGAGAAGAAGATAAGAAGATAAGGAATCATCTTTCCTTTAAAAAGATAAAAGCAAGATTTAAAAGCTGATAAATACTGAATTAAAAATTCAATTATTTATTTGTGGATGATATTCAGCTTTTTCTTAATTAAATAAAATATTTAATTAAGCTTTTAAAAGCAGAAGAAAGTTTATGATAAGAAGAAAGCTTTAATTAGGATTTTTGAAAAAAGCATAAGATCTCATATTTAAATAAAATATTTAATTATGATATGAAAAGAAAACAGAAGATTTCACAATTAAATAAAATATTTAATTGTGATTTAGAAAGAAAGCATAAGATCCTTTAATTAAATAAGGTTTATTTAATTAAATCACTTTTATGAAATTAATTAAATGAAATATTTAATTAATTAGAAGAAGAATTTAAAATAGAAGAAAGAGAAATATTTAAACTTTAATTAAATCAAAAGATTTAATTTAAATTCAAATGGTGATAATTAATTTAAATAAATAAAATGTATTTATTTAATTAATTAAGTGGACATATGAAAAATAATTAAATAAAATAAATTTATTTAATTACGAAAGAAGAATAAGATGAATGAACAATATAATTAAATTAATTAAATTTAATCATATGTAGAGGACTTTAGAAAATTTAATTAAATAATAAATATTTAATTAATTGCCAGGAATATAGACATGACCATTTTTATGTGTATACATTTTGCCCCTCTTTGAAGTGATATGTGAAACACATTGCTTCAAAGAAAATAAATTTTTTTCCCCTGATATGTTTCTGATTTTTTATGTCGATGATGCCCCCTCGTGAGGTAAATCACAGAAGATGATATCGAGGATGATAGGGAAACAGTGATTTAGCTCCCGATAAATGATGTTTGTGATGGCCCAGTGAAAAATAATATGGAAAGAATGGAAAATGCCATTAACTGCCACCCTAAAAGACCCTTAAAAGGTAAAAAAGGGTAAAATGAAGTGTCATTTTCACCCTGTTGCTACAGTGAAAAGTGAGCCCTAATAGTGACCTGACGAGATGGAGATCCCGTTGCACATGCATAGATTCGAGTGAGCGCGCCGATACCAGAGACCAGCTGCGTATGGACCACTGGTGAGTGATTCCAACCATTTTTTATTGCAAATTTTGCATTTTGAATCAATTTTTCAAATGTTTTAGATCAGATTTTAGTCTATTTCGCACGTTTTAGCGCATATAGAAAATTTCGTAGCGCATCTAGGCATAGGTCAAAAATGGATCTTTTAGTGCATTCGACAGATAGAGTAGTGCATATAGGTGCAAATCAGCTAGGTTGATCTTGTAGCGCATCTAGGGCATAGAATTGCACATATAGGGCTAGGGTTTGCAATTGATAAAGTTGTGCATTTGAGAGTTAGAGTTGTACATACGTAGGATAGAATAGCGCATGATGAGTTTCAGCGCATCTAGGAAAAAGTTTAGCGCATTTGAGTAAAACTTTTGCGCATCCGTGTTTTAGCGCATCTGGGCAACAAAATAGCGCATTTGGGAAATTTTTCACAGAACACTTGTGTGATGAAAAATAATTATTTAAATTGCTTCCTTAGTCAATAGATAGATGAATTGTAGTACCATCATGCTGATATGGGAAACATGATAGAAATTTTGATAAAGAACTGATAACTTTGCTTCCAAAATAGAAAACAAAGAGTAGATAGCGGATAACTTTGTGATGAACAACAAAGAGTAAACTAATTGATTCATTGACTGATTGATAACTTTGCTTCTTATGATTGAAAACAAAGAGTAGATGTTTGATAAATTTGCTTTCTATGATAGAAACCAAATAGTAAAAGTTTGCATTCATGAATGAAGTACAAATAGGAAATGAATTGTGTGTTGATAAATTTGCTTTCCTAAAAAGAAAAATAAATAGTAAATGATGATAGAGTAGATTGATTTGATATATAGATAGATTCATGTAGCACTTGATATGGGTCATTGATTGAATTTGCTGGATAGATAGATCACATGATATGAGTCTGATTAATGTGTCCTTTTTGATGGTCAAATAAAATAGGAGGATTTTAAAAGCCTCCAGATTAGAGAGCGGTTCCCACTATGTTGGGAGCGGATAGGAGAGCTTACCCCTACATAGTTACAGTTGATAGCGGATTGTGGACTGGGACCTTTGTTGACGATGCCACGAGGTATTCGGACCAACAGGGGACTGTTGACCGCTTTGGCAGAGAGATGGCACTCAGAGCATAACACTTTTCACTTGCTGACTGGTGAGATGAGTGTGATGCCCGAGGATGTGTACAGGATTCTTGGGATCCCAATTGTTGGTGCACTTGTGGTTTATGACCACAAGGAGATTGGTGGGACCGAGGCGCTGCAATGGATATGCGTTGATGCGAGCATTTGTGGTTACTGGATAGATTGGGAGGATTTTAGCAGGTATCCAGCCTTAGTTGTTGTGTTGGCTGCATTTATTTGAGGCTTCCTTGGACCGGACCATCGGTCGAAGGGATTTTCAGTTGGTTGGGGTAGGATGTTGGAGTGGTTGGTGACACAGCCACATAGGTTTGCCTAGGGGAGCTGTGTACTGGCCGACATGTATCATGATCTCCATCAGGTTGTATATAGAGTATCCACTAGCTTGGTGAGTGGAGTGACACTTCTACAGATCTGGGCGTGGGAGCATATTGCGATCATGAAACCACAGTGCACAAGAGATAGGCCAGTAGGGAGACCATATGTGTATGCATACTCTGGTGTAGTTGTCTAGCAAAAGCTAGGCAAGGTAGAGTATTGGTGACGGGTATTGGATGATATTGATGCAGTGATATGGAGACTGTACACAGATTGTGAGGCATGGGCGACTGATCACTTAGAGATGCCTTTTGTCTGCAGACCGCGATATCTAATAGGGAGGACCCCCTTTATTATCGAGATATTTCTAGCATTAAGAGTCCTGAGATAGTTTGGATATACACAAGGGATGCCCCAGGGCATTTCTCATTATGGGTGGCGCAAGGGTGATCTAGGATGGGGTCCATGCATTTGATACCATGTAGCATACACAGAGTATTCTACCTTACATCCAGAGGTATAGACCGATAGGCCAGAGATGCAGGATGCAGGGATGACAGATGATTATGCACAGTATTTTCATATGCATCCATTTCCATGATTTACAGTGCCAGATGAGCCACGGGCGATTGGGGTAGCACCACAGCCAGGGGCAGGGAGACAAGAGGATGTGGATGGTGGAGAGCAGGCAATGGGTGGAGGAGAGGAGGAGGGAGATGAGGAGGAGGGCGAGGAGGAGGAGGGAGAGGAGGGTGAGGAGAGTGGAGATGAGGAGAGCGGAGATGAGGAGGAGGACAGCTCAGATGATGGGTATGATAGGGGGGATGATGGTGGAGAGGAGAGGCATCAAAGGTTGGATAGTCTGGGCAAAGCATAGATTGTTCAGCGGGCCAGATCTAGTGGCAAACCACGGACAGTGATTAGGGTGTCATCCTCCTCTCAGTAGGCATAGATAGCTACATTGCAGGGTCAGGTTTAGACTTTTTAGGGATAGCAAGCATAGCTACAGAGCTAGCTAGCTCAGGCTCAGAGTGTGATAGTACAGTTACAGGCATAGCTTGCACAGGTTTAGGCTCAGGCACAGGTACAGACTCAAGCACAGGTATAGGCTTAGGCACCTACCCCAGATTCCTAGGTGGCACAGTTGGTAGGAGAGAGAGATGCTCTTAGACGACAGGCACTAGAAGCTAAGGGTGTGGCACACAGACTGATGGGTACTATAGAGAGTACCTCATTACGTGAGGCCATTGTAGAGGGATTTGAGGCAGCCAGAGAGGCCGAGTACTACAAAGTCTGATATGAGGAGTTGTGTCCTCCTGAGCAGTGAGAGCCATATCCCCGATCACATAGCAGGACGAGGACCCGATCATAGACATCAACACATGGCAGAGAGACTACAGGGCCTCGACGAGATCCTAATGCAGGGGGTAGTGGCAGGCCGACTCCTTTTGGACCAACTCCTTCAAGGGCATCTACCAGCTAGTTGTTTGTGACTAATATATTTCGCACATATGCAGGGCATGCATATTGAGTTTTGATCATATCTCATGTATTATGTTTTGAAACTTTTAGTTTCATTTGGACATTGGAAATTTGTATTATTTTAATGAGTGATGATATGCAGCGGTGATGTTTTTTTTTTTATGATGATATGTTTGTACATTTTTGATGTGATATGGATGCTACTTTTATGCATGTATGATATGAGATGGATTTTGATATGTTTTTATTGTGTTTGTATTGTTTTCACAGACTAACCTTATGATGCAAGATGATCTAATGATATGATGCAAATGCATGATCTAGTATGTAGATGCAGTGATTTGTGATAATGTAGATATGAATTGTTGATTTTTGAATTTTATTGCAAATGCAGAAATGAATAATATGTGTATGAAATGCATCGTGAAATTATGATATGAAACTGGTAGATAATGAATGTGATACCGATAATGATAATGATGAAAAGATAAATGATATGTTTGGTAATGTTTTATGTAATGAAAATGGCAATGTGACGAAAAATGAAATGATCAATGAGTGTAGTGATAATGAAATGATATGAGATGATGATGATAAATGGTAATAAATGATAAATGATAAAATGATAATGAGATGATGAACGATAAAGATATGAAAGAAAAAGTAATGATAATAGTAATTGAGAAATGATGATTTTATGAAAAATAATGATAACAATGATGTGTAATGATGAATGAATGAAAATTGATAATGTTATGAAAATAATGGTATGAAATGATAAAGGATAAGGATCCAATGATAGAAAATAAAATAGAAATAATAATGATAATGAGAAAGTGAAATAGAAATGATAACGATAATGATAATGATAATGGGAATGATGAAATGATAATGAATGAGAAATGATAAATGATAATGCTAAATGAGAATGATGAAATGATAATGAAAGATAAATGATAATGATGAATGATAATGATAAATGATAAATGATAAATGATAATGAATGAGAAATGATAATGATGAAATGATAAGGAATAAATGATAAATGATAAATGATAATGATGAAATGATAAATGATTCAAATGTCCAAATGTCCTCCACAAAGAGTTCAAAAACTACATGTCAACCATTAATGTTTTCATTCAACCTTTCAGAACACTGATGTGAATCCAATATGCAGATATATACAATGATCTAACAAATATGCAACTAAATGAAACTAACCAATTTGTTGAGCCCGTTATAAGCCTTCTTGAATCATCATAGAGCATTTTAAAATGTTGGAAGTATGTACAAGCATCAGAGGGGAAATTAGTGCCAATGATGACCTAAGTGCAACTTTCATGATTTTTGATATAGCAAGCGAACACAAGCATCCAGGTATAATTGAACTGAGATGACCTGAGCATTTCTTGAATAAACAACAAAGATTAACCACCCTTCTAATGCAAATATGGAACTGTCATCGATGATATTACTTTGGTAGTCATGTCCTGTGACATATTTGCATCAGATTGATCGTTAACCTCAAGACAACAGACAAAGAAAAATCATTCTCATTTCTTGCCACTCTAGTTCAGTACATCATCGAGTGTGCTCCAAAGTAATGATATCAAAAATCTAACAACCTTTGTTCAAAATGTAATACTGTTATTTCATACATTATTCAGATTTTTGGATCATCCAATAGACAATGATATGGTATCTTCTAAAATTCATTCATGATATGGATTGATGATTGGATAAGGTTTCACGCGAGTTGGTTGTTTGTTTGTATGATCAGATTTTTATGACATTGTTTAGCTGTTTTAGTATGCTCTGAAAGTTAAGTGCCCCCAGTTAAGTTTTTGCCCCAGTTATTAACACAACTTGTGAAAAGGGATATATACAACGATCAAGCCATGGTAAGACGTTTTATCACTCTAGGAAAATGACGACAGGATGATGCAATTATAACCCTGCGATGCAGAAAAAGATGCGAAAAAAGAAAAGCTAAAAAGTCAAAGTGCAAAACAGGAACTAATAGATGGAGAGGTACAGATAGTGTCTGTTTGCCAGATTTTCACTTATCTATATTTATTGCATTTTTCTAATTTCTTTTTGATTTTTTTTGTTTTTTTTTGTCAATAGATTTGTTTAGGTTTTCACCCTATGAATTTTTTGATTTTTTGAATTTTTCTCTTTTTTGTGAAAAATTTAGGACTTTTTTCTTTGTTTTTGAATTTCTTCAGGACTTTTTCTGCTTGTTTTTCAGGACTTTTTCTACTGTTTTTGAATTTTTTCAGGACTTTTTCTGCTATTTTTGGATTTTTTCAGGACCTTTTCTACTGTTTTTGGATTTCTTTAGGACTTTTTCTACTGTTTTTGTATTTTTTCAGGACCTTTTTTACTGTTTTTGGATTTTTTCAGGACCTTTTCTGCTATTTTTGGATTTTTTCAGGACTTTTTATGGATCATGATAGCTGACTTAAACATAATATTTCTTGAGATGCATGCTATTGATGGGTTCATCAAACAGGTCTCCTTTTGGCATTGATAACTTGTATGCTCCTAAACCATAGACTGCAATAACCACATAAGGGCCTAACCAATTTGGCTCAAACTTTCCTTTCTTTTCTCTGTCTTGTTGATTGTGTGGGTTCTCTTTCAGAACTAGATCACCCACCTAAAATGTACATGGCTTTACTTTGTGATTATAGCTGTGAGACATCATATGTTGGTATGCTTTCAAATGCTCAGCTACTCTCTGTCTCTTTTCATCTAAAAGTTATAATTCTTGTAGTTGGGAAACTCTGTATTCATCATTTGTTATGAGACCTTTCAATGATACTCTTAGTGAAGGTATTTCAACCTCTAAAGGTAATATGGCTTCTGCTCCATAGACAAGGGAAAAAGGTGTTGCTCCTGTTGGCATTCGGACACTAGTTATGTAAGCCCACAAGGCGGGATTGAGTTGAACATGCCAATCTTTCCCTGAATCATTGACAGACTTCTTCAAAATATTTAGTACAGTCTTGTTTGAGGCCTCTGCTTGGCCATTCCCTTGTGGATAGTAAGGCGTTCAATATCTATGCTGAATATGGAATCTTTCACAAAGTTCATGAACATCCTAATTCTTGAAAGGTTGACCATTATCTGTAATAATGGCATTAGGAATACCATACCAACAAATAATGTAGTTGATTATGAAGGATGAAATTTGCTTTCCGATGACTTTAGATAGAGGTACCGCCTCAATCCACTTAGTGAAATATTATGTCACCGTAATGATGAACTTATGCCCATTTGAGGATGAAGGATGAATTTTGCCTACTAGATCTAACCCCCATTGAGAAAATGGCCAGGTTGGTGTGAACGAGTGAAGTTCTTGCGCATGAGCATGAATAAGATTCCCATGAATTTGACATTTTGAGCATGTTTTAACAAAATTGAATGATTCCCTCTCCATTGTAGGCCAGTAATAACCCATTCCAATCAATTTTTTGGATAAAGTTAGTCCACTCGAATGAGTACCACAAATTCCCCCATGAACTTCTTGTAAAGATTTGTTAGATTCATCACATTCAAGACATCGAAGTAAAGTACCATCAAGACCATGGCGATAAAGAGTATCAGTGATAAGGGTATAGCGAGAGGATTGTCAGATAAAGTTACATTTTTGGTTATGGGATAAGTCAGGTGGTAAAATGTCATTTTTTAGGTAGGCATAAATCTTACCATACCAGGGTGAATCAGATCCTACCAAGTGGCATATAACTTGGCTTTCAGGTGTGTCATAAGTAGGTGTAAATAATTGTTCCACCAGAAATTCATAGTGAGTCTGTTTTTCTGGGAGTTGTACCAATGATGTGATCATAGCCATAGCATCAACTGCTTTGTTATCAAGCCTTGGAATTTGTGTGAACTGAATGTCTACAAAGTACTTCTTGAAGTCATCGACCATCTTCTTGTATGGCAACAATTTGTCATCTTTAGTCTAATAATCATCATTGATTTGGTTAATGACTAACTGTGAGTCACCATAAACTTGTAGCTCGGTAATCCTCCATTCCAATGCTATCTTTAGTCTGGTGATTAGTGCTTCATATTCAGCTATGTTATTGGTGCATGGAAACATTAGCCTATATGACCGAGGAATAGTATGTCCTTGAGGGGTGACAAAGAGAATGCCTACCCCTGATCCATGTTGGGTAAAAGAACCATCAAAGTATAAGGACCATAGTTGCTTGAATTCTGTAGTGAAAACATCGGCATCTAGAAATTCAATATGCAAGGGGTGCTCTGCTTGTAGAGGAGCATCTACTAGTTGATCCGTGATAACTTGTCCCTTGATTGCTTTGCGATCAACATAGTGGATGTCAAACTCACTCAAAATCATGACCCATTTTGCCAAACTTCCTGTTAGTGATGCTTTACTTAGTAGATACTTGAGTGGATCAATTTTTGAAATAAGATTGATTGTATGAGTTAGCATGTAATATCAAAATTTCAGTGAAGCAAAGACTACTGCGAAACAAGCCTTCTCAATGAAAGTAGAGTTGAGTTCATGACTTGTTAGTGTTCTACTGATGTAATAGATTGCACGTTCTTTCTCGTCACAATCTTCTTGTGCTAACAATGCCCCCAAGGATGTCTCGGTTGCGGCACTATATAGGATCAATGGTTTGTCTGGATTTGGTGGTACTAGAACTGGAGGGTTCATCAAGTACTGCTTGATTTGTTGAAATGCCATTTCACATTTGTCATCCCATCTAAAAGGAACATTCTTATGCAGGAGATGTGTGAACAGTAAACTTTTGTCAGCCAATTGTGAAATGAATCATCTGATGGACTAAAGTCGCCCTTGTAATGATCTCAATTGATTGATGTTCTTTGAGGGAGGCATCTCCATGATTGCCTGAACTTTAGCAAGATCTACTTCAATTCCCTTTTCTAAAACAATATATCCTAAAAGTTTTCCTGATGTGACCCCAAAAACACATTTCTTGGGATTTAGGTGAACTTTGAATTTTTCCAATTTGGTAAATATTTTAGACAGTATTTCTAGGTGTCCTTCTCTGGTGTATGATTTTGCCAATATGTCATCCACATAATCTTCCATGAACATGTGCATCATTTCATGAAAGATCATAGTCATGGCTCTTTGATAAGTAGCCCCAGCATTCTTTAGGCCAAAAGGCATGACATTCCAACAGTACGTTCTCCATGGACAAGTGAAAGTTGTTTTCTCTTGGTCTTTTGGTGCAATCTTGATTTGGTTGTAACCAGAGAAACCATCCATTAATGAATACATTGCATGGCCAGCTGTTAAATCCACTATAGTGTCAATGTTTGGAAGTGGAAAGTCATCCTTAGGGCAGGCTTTGTTAAGATCTCAGAAATCAGTGCACACTCTAATGCATTTATCTAGCTTCACTACTGGGACAATATTGGAGATCCATTCTGCATAGGCAATTGATCTTATAAATCCTACATCTAGGAGTTTCTTGAGTTCTTCTTTAACCAGTAGTGCAACATGAGGATGCATCTTTCTGAGTTTTTGTTTCACTAGTTTAGCTCCTGGTTTGATAGACAAATGATGCATTATGAGATCAGGATCAAGACCTCGCATGTCTGCATAATACCAAGCAAAATTGACTTGATTTTCTTTCAGAAAGTTCATGAACCTTGGGATTTCATTATCTGTCATTAATTCAGCTACCTGTAGAATCCTCGGATTATCTGTAGTTTCAATATTGATTTCCTTTGTAGTCTCGATCAAAATGGATGATCGCTCATGATAGTGTTCCAGGAGAGTGTCAAGTTTCCCATCAGTTGGTGCCTTAAAAAGGTTTTCACCATCTAATACACTCTTTATTTTATCTTTTGTTTGATCTAGTACTGCCAGATTCTAGTTTTCACCACTAGATCATTTTTCTTTATTTTCATTTTTGCAGCTAGGAGACTTGACACTCTCCTGATTAAAGACTTCATACTGAAATCGCTAGTGGAACAATCATTTACATCATTTGCAGAAAGGAAGTTTATGATAGCTTCGTAATTTGGAAAAATAGGCAAGTCAATAGGTTCAGTTAGATTCCAGTCAATGAGATCAGGATGGATCAAAGGTAACGAGTCATTTGGTCATGTGAAATTGGTGATGGTTAGAGTCAAGATAGAGTTATCGGTAGGATCTGAGGTATGAGGTAGATCAATGATGGTACTACTCTCATGATAGTCTTGTTCGTTAAAATCTGACTTAGTATCACTAGAGTCACAGTTGCTTTGTAGTTCAGATTCTTGTGGTTGGGACCCTAAACTTTCTCCTTTGATTAAAGTTGGTGTATACTTGTGTATGACATCTACCTCTTTGTCTCTCCAAAATTCATCATCCTGGATGGTATCCCATTCATATTCAGCAGAATCTATATCAGAGTTATTTTCTATGAAATTCAAGATTGATTCCAAACATGCCTCTTTCTTATCAGAACCTTTGTGTAGTGTAAAAACATTACCCTGTGATTGGTTGGATGGGGTAGAGTCATAGCCTAGTCTAGTTCTATCATATGCGGCAAGCCCTGGAAGATGGATAGGCTCAACTACACCTTCTTTTCTTTTTCCAATAGGACCATCATCATAGCCCATCTTTCGCATGATGGAATACCCTTTCCCATATCTATTAGTTGGTAAGGTGACATTTAGAACTGTTTCATCTTCATCCTTATAAAGCCAATTCAGAATTGTTGTGTCCTCAGGATCTCCCATGGGGAATTTTTCTTTGATAAATTGTCCATTGAACTTGGTAGTTGGCTCTGTTTGTATTTGTGCTGATGGTGATGCTACTGATATCTATTGTTGTGTAATAGAAGGTTGTCCATGTGATTGAGGTGATGTAGGTAGATTAGCAAGACAGAGAGAATATTCCCCAACTCCACTTTCCTTGAACTACAATTTTTTGTCAAAGCTTTTGGCCAATTGACTGATTTGTGTATCATTCTTAGGAGAAGTATTAGCAAGTGCTTCTTGATTGTTTGGAACCAAAGTATCCTGATTGGCTTTGACATTGGCACAAGTTTGGATGTTTGAATTATTAGCTAATATAGTGATTTCCTGTCCGTCATATGGAAACTTAAGACATTGATGGTAAGTGGATGGAACAGCTTGCATTTCATGGATCCAAGGATGACCCAACAAGATATTATATGCAAGATACTGGTCTGAAACTTGAAAAAAGGTATTTTTGATAATAGGTCCCACTCTGATTGGTAGCATGATTAGACCTTTAAACATTATTTCCTCATCATCATAGGCTTTTATAGTAATCTTCCTTCTAGGATCAATGGAGTCCTCCAGAAATCCTAAAGCTTGAACCACCTTCAAGGTACATATATTTAGACCAGCCCCTCCATCTATTAGGACACGTTTAACATGAAACTTATGGATCATGACCTCTAAGTATAATGACAAATTATGGGGATGAGTCATGGAAACATCATCTTTTTTTGAAAATGAAAGACATGTAGGTGAGGACAAATGTCCTACCATGGCTTGAAATCGGTTCACATCCAAATCCGTGGATATAGTTGTTTCAAAAAGGGCCTTCTCTAAAATTTCCTTATGTGCAGGGGAAATCTTCAAGAGTTCCAAAATGGAAATTTGAGCTAGAGTTTTTCCAAGTTGGTTAACTAAGTCATATTGATGTTGAGGGAAGGTCTCAGTGGATTTCGAAGAGGGACCCTTCAAGACAACTTTAGCTTGTGCTCTTCTCGTGACATTAACTTCTTCATTGTCTATTTTCTCCTTGATTTTTATAACGTTGATTCGCTCATCATCTATATAAAGGTGATGGATTACAGTGTCATCGATTTCATTCACATTTTTGTCAGAAGACTATCCCTTTTGATAATTTTGCAAAGGGTTGCGAAATGCTTGGTGATATTCATTGGATTTTTGTTGTCCTTCTATTGTGATAGTGCCATTGTCAATTAGGTCTTGAATAGCATGCTTCAAAGCTTGACAGTTGTTTGTACGATGACCTCTGCACCTATGATAGTCACAATAATAAGCTTCATTCCATGATGGAGGTTTTACACTAGGTTCATAATTGCATTGAGGTGGTAGAGTAAGGAGATTTTTTTCCATAACCTCTTTGAAAGCAGATTCCAAGGATTGTCCTAGTGGAGTGAAAGTTCTTCTACTAGAGAAGAATGAAAAGCGTTGTGGGTTCATGTTTGAGGTATTCCCTAAGGTGTTGTTATTGTTGTTTCCATGGTAGTTTTGATTGTTGATAGTCCCCTAATTGTTGTTCCTTGGAGGAAGATTGTTTCCTTGATTTGTGACAGAATTGACATTGTTGTAATTATTGTTACAAGTAGTATTTGGAGTGCTCAGAACAAATGGCTTAGTCGAGACATGATTTGCATCTACAACACCATCATTTACAATGTTTTTGTTGCGAGTCCAAAATTTAGACTTGTCTTGATTGTTGTAATGGTTAGATGAGCTAGGATTGTCCTTGTCAAGTTTTATTGTCCCTCTTCTTACCAATGCTCCTTCAATGGTGATGGCATCTTCAATAAATTTCTCAAAGGAAGGTGGACAATGCAGATTTAAGCGATAGCTCATTTCTGAATTTAGGCTATTGATGAAAGTAACCATTTTTTCCTTTTCAAGAACATGATGTGGATACCTAGCGAACATTCTTCTCCATCTTTGAAGAAAGGTAGTGAAAGGTTCACCAGGTTTTTGTGCAACTTTGCAAAGATCAATCATGGTGATTGGGTGTTGGATGTTGTAGGCGTATTGTGTTATGAAAAAATTGATCAATTCCTCAAATGTTTGAATAGGAGGTGTAATCTTAGATAGCCATTCCATAGAGTTAACTCCAAGGCTCCTAGGGAACAATCATAATAAATACGTATCTTCATGAGAAAATTCCAATGTCATGTTTCGAAAGTCTCTAACGTGATCAATTGGATCTGATTTCCCATTATAACGATCAAATTTGGGAATTTCACAATGTTTGGGAAATGGAATCATATTTTGACTTCTATAAAAAGGATAAGGACATATGTCATCAAGAGTGTATTTCTTTGTTGTGGTCCCCCCTTGTAACTCTTTGGTTTGTCCTTGCAGTGCCTTAAATTGTTGAGTAAGAGTAGTAAGATCATATGGGAATGTTTCTTCTTCTTTGCTCTTTAATTTCTCAGTATCAAAATCCTTAGGCAGTTTAGCTCCTTGATCGGCTAGGAAGAGAAAATACTTTTCTTTGTCATGTTGCAGGATCTTTTCTATGGCTTTAAGAAACTTGGGGTCCTGTTCAGCCTCTCTAATGTGAAGTTCTTCCTCTTGCTCATCATCACTATCTACAGGAGTTTTGTTCATGTCTTTGTACTTATGAAATGGATTTACTTCTCTATCAGCCATATTGTCATCACTAAAAAGAGGATTGTGATTCACACTAAAATGAGGATTACCATGTTCACCTTCTTCTTGAATGTTATGGGTAGGAGTTTTTTGTTGAGACTTTTCTCCTAGTTTGTTGTATTGAGATCTTGTAAAATCAGGCATATGAAAGGAACCCTATGATATGATCAAAGGTCACTGAAGGATTTGACTAGGATGCATTGAATATTCAATCGAAGGTTGTGGTATATTCTCAAACTCAAGAGGTTGATTAAGATTGTGATGTTGAGATAACGCTAATCTTTGATAATAAGCTTGGGTAGCTAAAGGTTCTACAGCATAATCGTCAGTAAATCCTCTAATGTAGTCTTGGAATCTATGGAGAAATTTGCGATAATCAAGCAAGACGTGTTGACTCTTATACAAAAATTCTCTGCGGTCTAAAGTTTTCTTGTAACTTAAGTTCATTTTGGGCTTCTTGATCCTATTGAAGGCTAATTTCTTGACGAACTTGGTTGATTTCCACTTCCTCAACATGGGAGAAAAATATCAGAAATTCAGGTCTGTGTAAAATTTTTGACATCAACCAAAAGCGCTATTCTGTTCCCTAAATGTGTTGCAGAAAGAGGTATATGCACTGGAGAAAAAGTCAAATGTGTTGCAGAACACCTTGAATGCATAGAAACAGACCTTAGATGTGCTAAACCGAGAAGCATATGCGGTAAAACAGTACCTAAATGCACTGGAAAATGACTTAGATGCGCCAAACCAGCTAGTGAATGTGCCAGAATAGTTTGTATATGCGCTATAGTTTTGCTTAGATGTGCTAAAACAGTTCTCCAAAGACATATTTTAACCAGTTTCGAAAATTTTCAGCTAAAGTTTTTCATGTTCATTTTGGATGATCCTTTATTTGAATTAATGTTCTTGAAAACACAGCAAACAGTCTAATTTAAGTTGATCGTAACCAAGCACAGAATAAGACAAGCACCACCTAAGTTAGGCCAGGACAATATCCGCTAGATTCCACATGGGTTTCCCCAACCGCATATCAGTAGCGTGTGAATTCAGAAGCTTGGCTGCACAGGCTCCCCCTTATAGTGCACTCGCTTCTCAGGCAAACCAAGCTTCCAACCCCCATGAAACTCCCATGGTAGATTGATCACCTCTACTACTAACTGTGAAAGTGTGGAAGGCTTCACACCGACCGGTGTTGGACTAGCAGATAGAAGTTTTTTGGCTTTCTAAACAATGGTATTTAGTTCAGGACCCCCGTTTGAGTGGCCATACATGGGATAAGAGATTAATCACCATTAAGGTGGCACTCTAGCCTGAAGAGGTTAAGCTCAACAGGGTTTAAGGGAGTACAACTCCGTCCGTATGACACATCCGCACAAGCAACTTTAGGTTTTCCCTTAAGGTTTATATTTATATACCAGTTGGGGGTAGCTTGGCCTTAGCTCTGTTGTTGGTTTGAGTCATGTTAAGGTCATGAAATCTCCAAGCAGGCCCAATTTCTAGAGTCAATAATCATTTCTCTTACACCCAGGATCGTACAAGTGTGTAAGGGGAGAGGATACTTTGATTATCAAGTCAAGGTTACACAGGGAAAAGTGGGTCTGGTTTTCTGATCACCTAGTTTGCACAGGGTGAGAGCATAGTCACCTACCACTTTCAAACACAATCAAGAAGAGTAGACAGATTCATTTTAGGTGCACCAAAAAAAAATGATTTAATCTAAGTGAATATTTTGCTTCACAATAGACATGGGGTTCATTTTAACTACATGATAAAGATGTGGTGGCTACCCTAGATTGATTCATTTTAAATCCAGCAAGAAAAAGGAAAGAAAATTCTATCTGCGGAAGGCGTCAGACTCAGAATCTTTGTTACAACCCAGATGTGCGACTCTGTTACCCAGATGCGCAGAAACAAAACCCAGATGCGTAATAACAGAACCCAAATGCACAAAAATAGAAGTTGTATGCGCAAGAACAGAACCTGGATGTGCAATAACAGAACCTATATGCATAAAAATAGAACCCCGATGCGCAAGAAAAGACACTAAATGCGCTAAACTAAAATGCAAAAAAAAAAATTATTTTTTTGAAACAAATTTGAATGCACTAAATGATGTCCTATATGTGGTAACTAAACTCCTAAATGCTCTTCAGAAATTCCCATATGCGCCACTCTGTTTCCTAAATGCTCTTCAGAAACTCCCATATGTGCCGAAACAATCCTCATATGCGCCAAAGTACCTGCAAAATGAAAAAAAATTAGATCTTCAGATGCACTGTCGAATGTCAGAAAACCTACAAGAAAACTTGCAAGAAAGAAGTCTAAAATAGGGGCATAGGCCCCACGGTGGGCGCTAGAAAATGTGTGATCAAAAATAATATGCATAAATGAATTGAAATAAATACTATTCAAGCACACCAATAAGACATTGTATCAAAACATAACATAAAAGGTAAGTAAATGCAAACTCAATATTCCGCTACGATTGTCGTCCTATTGTCCTCTATCTTCAGTGTTTTTGTTGATTCCAACTTTTTCTCTCAAATTTCTAGGCTAGGCTCAACAAATTGTCTTTCTAAAGAAAGAGATTTTTAAAAAATGATGCATGATGCAAGATTAAGCTATGATATGGAATAAGACTAAAATGATTGAAGTAAACATGATGTTATGATATGAGAATACTAAATGAATTAAATGCATGAACTCTAATTAATTGCCTATTATCAATGCTTGGATTCACACAGGTATTTATAGAGTTTTTCGAATGATTTTGATTGGCTGTCTTGATTGACAGTTGTGATAATTCCTGGTAGATCAAATGGCTGAAGATGGAAGAAACTAAAGAGAAAATAGAAGAAAACTTGAAAACAAGATTTTTCTATTTTTATAAAAGAGAAGAAGATAAGAAGATAAGGAATCATCTTTCCTTTAAAAAGATAAAAGCAAGATTTAAAAGCTGATAAATACTGAATTAAAAATTCAATTATTTATATGTGGATGATATTCATCTTTTTCTTAATTAAATAAAATATTTAATTAAGCTTTTAAAAGAAAAAGAAAGTTTATGATAAGAAGAAAGTTTTAATTAGGATTTTTGAAAAAAGCAGATCTCATATTTAAATAAAATATTTAATTATGATATGAGAAGAAAACAAAAGATTTCACAATTAAATAAAATATTTAATTGTGATTTAGAAAGAAAGCATAAGATCCTTTAATTAAATAAGGTTTATTTAATTAAATCACTTTTATGAAATTAATTAAATGAAATATTTAATTAATTAGAAGAAGAATTTAAAATAGAAGAAAGAGAAATATTTAAACTTTAATTAAATCAAAAGATTTAATTTAAATTCAAACAGTGATAATTAATTTAAATAAATAAAATGTATTTATTTAATTAATTAAGTGGACATATCAAAAATAATTAAATAAAATAAATTTATTTAATTACGAAAGAAGAATAAGATGAATGAACAATATAATTAAATTAATTAAATTTAATCATATGTAGAGGACTTTAGAAAATTTAATTAAATAATAAATATTTAATTAATTGCCAGGAATATAGACATGACCATTTTTATGTGTATATAGTCATGACTCATACTAAGAGAGCAATTGGCCCAATATTTTTGTCACAACCAACCACAAGCATAAGATAGACAAGAAAGATAAAGATAAATCATGAAATGTTGTTGCTCCTCTAAATCCTGTTACCAAGACATCCACGAGGAACTAGTAACATGACTAGCTGAAAAAAGGTAAGACAAGTCAATCATCATGATACGTTGTTGCTTCTCTAAATCCTTTTTCCAGGACATTGTGGAGAAACTAGTAATATGATGAAAGATCTAAAGACAAATGCCAATATAGTTTTTTCCAAGTGTTTGCCAAAAGTGTCTGAATGTCAAGTGTTTTGATGTCAAGATGTCGGGTTTGATGGTATCGAATGCCAAAGATGTCATGTTTGATGATGTCAAGGTGTCAAATGTCAAAGTTTTCCAAATTTAGGAAGGACACATCCTGAATAATGTTTATGTCGAGAGGATCGATCCCCAAATATCAAGAGAATCTCTCAAAATGCTAGATAACAGTGACGATGCCTAAAAGGACACATCCTAAGGCATAAATGACAAAGGTTGTTCTTCAAAATGATGCATCTGAAGGATAACCAAGAGTTTGACAATTTGACTGGTTGTGACAATGTGACTTGTTTTGACTGAGTTTGACTGATGTTGACTAAGTTTGACTTTTTTGCTAAAAGAGTTGACTTGCTTTGACCAAATTGACGTATATTCATAGAATTGACATGTCGATGTTTGACATGTTGATGTTCTTGATGTGTTCATTAAATAATTTCCAGAGTTTGGTTTAAGAGTTTGTCTGTTTTAGAATAACCCATTTGACTAGAATACTTTTGACGTGTGTGTCAGTGCAATGTCATCAACCCTAATGGACTAACCTAGTGTAGCCTTAGGGGCTCATTGATAGATGGCCTTGCCTACATCATACACTCAGAGACCATGTAGTTCAACATGACAAATGACTTTGTCATAATGACAAAAGATTGAGTCATGATATTTATTTTGACAAACCTAAAAGGACTGACCTAATGTCTTAGGGGCTCAAAGATGAGCCTTGCCTATTTAGCAAATGTGCAAAGAGAATGTAGTTCTACAAATGACAACGACTAACTAACATGATAAACTTGACAAGATATGACTCTGTTTTTTGTGTTTTTGATTTTTTTGGATTTCTTCAAGACATTTTTCACTTTTTAGCTCTTTCTTTAGGACTTTTATGATTTTTAGGTCTTTTTTTAGGACATTTTATGATTTTTTTGTCTTTTTTTTGGACACTTTATATTTTTTTCTATCTTTTTTAAGACATTGTATGATTGGAAGAACCATGTGTGATACCCATTGTAGTAGAGTGATCAAGGAATGCCCCCAGTCAAGTCCCAAACTATCCAATTTTGAAGGATGCATAAAGGTCATGCTTGGGGTGACAGATCGACAGTATGGAGGACTTGATGTCAACCACTGTCAACCATGAAAGGAATGACAAGGTATCATGATGTGGTATCAAGATGGTATCAAAAGGATGGGAATTTATTATGGACTAAGGTAGATAGAGTGACACTAGATGGAAGAGCAAAACCAACTATGCATGGCACCTGTTTTCCAAGTTTTCACCATGGTACTTATCCAAAGTGCCTATTTACCAAGTTTTCACTGTTGGATGAATTATTTCTCTTTACTATTTTTGTCATTTTTTCAAAAAAATTGGTGTCACCAAGATTAATATTTTCTAGGTTTTCATTAGGGTGATGATTTTTTTTATATTTCTAATTTTATTTTATATATATATATTTTTGGTTTTTAGCCCGACTTTTTGATGCTATGCATAGAACTTTCAAAGATGTAGAATATTGATAGGATCTGTCCATTGTTCACCATTTGGAGTAGCTAGATTATATGCTCCAAATCCAAAAGAAGATGTGATAATGTAAGGACCCAACCAATTTGGTTTGAACTTGCTAGGTTTTTCTCTATCAGACTGATTCTTGGGATTTTGCATGAGGACCAAGTCACCAATGTCAAAATTTCTAACCATGACTCTTTTGTTGTAACTATGACAGAGTCAATTTTGATATGCTTGTAAATGATTCAAGGCATGTCTGCATTCCTCTAGCATTTCCAATTCATGTAGTCATGACTATTTGTACTCATCATCAATTACACCCTTTCAGGGGGACTCGCAAAGAAGGAATTCCAACCTCAATGGATAGGATGGCTTCGTATCTAAAGACTAAGGAAAATGGAGTGGCTCTTGTGGGTGTGTAGATGCTGGTGAGATAATCCCACAAAGGAGGTTTTAGTTGGATGTGCTAGTCACGACCAGCATCATTGACTATCTTCTTAAGAATCTTGATGATGGTTTTATTGGATGCCTTAGCTTGACTATTTCCTTGCACGTAATATGGTGTGGAGAAATGATGTTGGATACAGAATCATTCACATAACTCATGAACGTCTTGATTTTTGAAAGGATGCTCATTGTCTATGATGATGGATTGGGGTACACCATACTAGCAGATGATGTAGTTGATGATGAATTTGGAAATTTATTTGCTAGCTATGTATGTAAGGGGGATGGCTTTGATCCACTTAGTGAAGTGCTCTGTGGTGGTGATAATGAATTTGTGGTCATTGGAAGAGGTAGGGTGGATTCTTCCCATGAGGTTGAGTCCCCATTGTGCAAAGGGCCATGGAGACGTAATTGGCCGAAGTTCCTGTGCTAGCACATGAATCAAATCACTAAGTATCTAAAAATGGTGACATGTTTTGACAAACTCAAGTGCATCTTTTTCAATGGTTGGCCAGTAATACCCAAGTCTCATTATCTTCTTGGTTAAAGTAGGACCACTTGAATGAGATTAGCATATACCCTCATGTACCTCTCATAAGGTTTTTCATGCTTCATCAGTGTCAAGATATCAAAGAATGGTATTTTTAAAGCTATAGCAGTATAGGGTGTCACTGATGATGGTGTATCAGGCGGTCTTGCAAATAAAGGACTTCTATTGGTTGTCGGAGAGGTTCAGGGGAAGGGTTTGGGACTTTAGATAGTCATAAATGTCTTGATACCATGGAGAATTGGGACCAAAAAGCTTGCAAAGCATCTCTAATTCTTTAATATCATATGCAAGGACCAAAATTTGTTCGACCAAGAACTCAAATTGAGGCATATTACTTGGAATGTCTAGGAGAAAGCCAATTGTAGCCATTGTGTCTACTACCTTTTTTTGTGTCGTTAGAACTTGCTTAAAAGTTAGCATATGGAAATATGTCAAAAATCTATCAACCATTCATTTGTAAGGCATTAATTTTTTTTCATTGGTGTCATAGTTTTCATTGACTTGGTTGATGACCAGTTGAGAATCTCCATAGACATGAATTTTCTTAATTTTCCATTTTATGGCCATTCTAAGTCTTGTGACAAGTGCCTCATATTCTGCAACATTGTTTGTACATGGAAAAGCAATGTGGAATGACTTAGGGATGGAGTTTCCTTGTGGCATAATAAATAATATTCCTACCCCTGAGCCATGACTAGTATGAGACCCATCAAAGTATAGCCTCCAAGGTGACTTAGGTTGTGTATGAAATATGGACTAATCAAGAAAGTCTACCACCAATGGGTGATCACTTTGTACTGGTGTGTCTACCAATTTGTATGCTATCACATAACCCTTTATATCCTTTCGTTCTACATATTGAATGTCGTACTCACTCAAAATCATGACCCATCTTTCTAGACATCATGTCGATGTTGCATGACTTAGAAGATATTTCAGGGGATCAATCTTTGCAACTAGATGTGTCTTGTGATTCAACATGTAGTGCCTTAGCTTTTTGGCATTGAATACAACCGCTAGGCAATCACATTCGATGGTTTTGTAGTTTAGTTCATATCTGACTAGTGTCCGACTAATGTAGTATATGGCTCTTTCTTCCTCATCATGGTCATTTTGTGCCAGTAATGCCCCCAATGCTGAAGTTGTCACAAAAATATATAGAATCAAAGGTTTCCCTTCAATTGGTGGCATTAAAATAGGTGGTGACAATAGATAATCCTTTATTAGTTGGAAGGCCTCTTGACATTTATCAGTTCACACAAAGGAAATTCCCTTGCACAAAAGATACTAAAATGGTTTACACTTGTTATCCAACTATGCCATGAAACATCAAATAGATTGTAACCTGCCTTGCAATGTCTTGAGTTCACTTATTCCTTTTGGAGGAGGCATGTCTAATATGGATTTCACTTTGGAAAGATCAACCTCAATTCCTCTTTGAGAGCCTATGTATCCCAAAAAAATTCTTGATGTCACACCAAAGACACATTTCTTGGGATTCAGATGGACCTTGTACTCTTCCAATCTCTTGAATATTTTTTTGAGCACATTCAAATGATCTTTTTGTGTCAAAGATTTTGCCAACAGGTTGTCCACATAATCTTCCATTAGCTTGTGCATCATGCTATGGAATATTGTTGGCATAGCTCTCTAATACGTGGCACCTGCATTATTGAGACCAAAAGGCATAGCATTCCAATAGTATGTACCTCAAGGGCATGTAAATGTTGTTTTATGTTGATCTTTAGGGGAAATACAAATCTGATTATAACCTAAGAAACCTTCCATACGAGACAACATCTTGTATCCTGTTGTAAGGTCAACCATGATGTATATGTTTGGCAACAAAAAGTCATCCTTTGGACATGCTTTGTTCAAGTCTAAAATCTGTGCTTATGCAAATCTGACCATTTGGATTTGTGACTAGTACAAGATTGGATATCCACTCAGCATAGTCTATAGACCATATGAATCCCACATCCAGTAATTTCTTAAGCTCTACTTTGACTAACAGGGCGATCTAAGGATGCATTTTATGCAACTTATTTTTCACTAGTTTGGCATCTAGAAGTAGTGGAAAATAGTGTAAGACTAGTTCTAGATCCAACCTAGGCATATCGGCATATGACCATGCAAAATTAATCTTACGCTCTGAAAAGAATTTATGGAATTCAAGTTTCTCTTCTTTTGTCAAGGATGCCACAAAGAGGACAATTTTGGGATCTTCTACTACTAAATTTGACACCATTTTCTAACAAATGTTCATCGGTCATTCAACAAATCTTTGTCAGAAAAGTGATGAAATGATGAAAAAAAATTGTCACTATTTTTTTTTGAAAGTCCAATGACAAATTAAATGTTGAAATAACAGCGCAGATTTGTTGATCATCGGCATCATAAAATGACTCGAATTTTCATCGAAATATTGATGAAAAATTTGTATATCCACCGATGAATTATAGCAGAATTTCATCACCATTTCAATGAAATGGGCAAGGAGTAGCTTTGAAACAACACCAAAATTTTGTCATAATTTTGACAAAATGGGCAAGGAGTAGCATCAAAACAACACCAGAAGTTCATCATAATTTCAACGAAATGGGAAAGGAGTAGCACTGAAACAACACCAGAAGTTCATCACCATTTCGACGAAATGGGCAATGAGTAGCATCAAAACAACAACAAAAGTTCATTGAAATTGTGATGAAATGGGCAAGGAGTAACGACGAAGCCTTTGTCGCAACTATAGAAACTTCATTGAACCTTTTCGGTGATTCATCAGTGCTTTTCATCAAAATTTTGATGAACCAATGCAATTTTTTTAAAAATATATATTTGTTGAAATGTACCATTGCGGAGACTGATGACTGATCATACATATAGACTACAATATGCATAGATTCATAGAAAAATCATTACACTTGAGATGACTGATCATACATACAGACTGCAAGATGCATAGAAAAAGCATTACACTTGAGAACAACCAAGGGCTAACAAGGGAAGGAGTTAAGAAACATCTAGATTGAAGAGAAAATGTGTAGGGAAAATGTTGAGCATTTTCAAGAGAATAGAGCTTGTGGAACATATTCTTGACCTAATCAAGCTCTTGAACAACTTAAACAAAATTAAAATACTAATACATACATGAGACATGTAATGAACTTCCAATATCTACTATCTTTTTCATTAATGCAAAGGTAGGTAAAGGAGAAATAATTATAATTGTAACACTATTCATAGTCCTATAAATTATGTTCATAATTTGTGTTCAATGGACCTCAATTTTATCATTATACTTCTCATCTAATACCATATTTTAATCCAGGGTTCAACTATCTTAGATCTAAAGAAGCGCCTTCAATTAACCATTTAAAGTACTATAAAATAAGGTAAGACTTTTACTTGAGAAAGATTGGGTACACTTGTCGGATTAAAGTTCTTGCAATCATCAGAATTTATTGGCACACAAGCACAACCTACAACATATGAAGTAATGGATGACTACAAGTTAGTGAAATGGTCCTTAATATTTGAGTGGTTTGCAAATTGATTGGTAGAAAATAAGGTTACAAACAAATCTACATGAAAAATTATGAGGACAATCTACTGTAATCATCTAAATAGATGAAAAGTGTAAAGAAAAGAGCTGAGCTACATCTCTAGAGCCTAAAAAAACACATGCAAGAAACATAAAAAAAAAGAACAAACTAGTTTTTGGATGAATACAAAATGGTGCCTTCAGCAAGTGATTCATATGCTTTCATACTTGACACGGGACATTAAGAAGATTTTAGTCTTCCTTTGTGAAATTAACTACTTACAAAATAAACCCAGAAACCAATATTATATACCTCCATGTCTAGCCGAGGGTAGGTATAAGAGAAAAAAAATTCTTCAATGCAATGCCAAAAAATATCAATGTGTGTTAGGTTTGTATTACTCAAAATATCATTTCATTACCTAAGGAAAAATACCAAAGTGATGTTTTAAATTTCAATCTTCACAAAGGATCCCTTATTGCTACACATGCATATACAAGAATTATTCGAGCTCTAAACTATTCAAATATTAAAGATTTAATTAGCTATAAGATGGAAAGTTGTTGTTTAGAAATAATCCATCATCTTTTACATATCTTTATTCACTCCTAGCGCTTCAAATAAATTTGTGTAAATGAGATAGAAATGTGAATCTTTTATGACAAAGAAAATTCTTAAAAGGATGGGGGAGAGAGCAAAGGGTAGGGGGAAAGAGAATGCTTGAATGTATAGCAAATTATAACATTTTGATCATTATAACAATGAAACGAATCTTAAGTTTGAAGCATTAATATCATTTACAACATTTATGATCAAGAATGAATGTAAGTAGAGAAACTTTTGCATACCTGTAGATGGTATAAAATTTCATGGTTAAGTCGAAGCCTCCCATCAACAACAAGATCCAAATATCCATGTATCTATCTCAATCGAGCCTCTAAACCCTTTAGAGCTATCAATTTTTCCACTAACCTGTTATGCACAAAAGTCAAATTCTAGAGTTGTGTCACCACTAAAAATAGAAGAAACAAAGCTTTGAAACCAAATCCACACACAACACAATGTGGTATTCATACAAATCCATAGAAACAAACTAAATTCAGAACATTGGAATGGAAACAACTTCAAATTATGATGCAGAGCATGGATTCACAGTATAAAGAATCATTTTTCTTTCACCATAGTGAAAAGTTAGCACTTTCTTTCATTTTTGCATATTGGTTTGATGCTTCAAATGATGCATTTCTTATATTGAAAAGTGTATTACCTTATTGAGCTTCTCTTTGTTTCAAGAATAGTTTAATATTCTTTACTTAACAGGGACAACCACATGACGGTGGAAGCTCATTTGGTCCCTCCCCCCCCCCTCACATCACTCTCAATTCCCCATACCCAATCATAAAACATTAATCATTCATTCATTAACATAGAAAGTTCATTAATTAACATATTCACATTCATTCATTAACATATAATATTCATTCTTTTAGTTTTTACATATTATCAAAAATATGGTTGTCATGATATGATTACAATGATTTTTTTTTGTTTCTTTTTTAAAGCTACAAAAATCTGAAGTGGAGTATCATTTTCTAAATCAATATTTGTCCCCCCTTTAGTTGTTATGCCCTCTGCTTGTGATCTTAATGTATGCCTAGTCATCTGCTCATGACGTGGACACCGCTGCAAAGGGGGTCTGTTGCAATAAGAAAGAAATGTTAAACTAATTTTTTATTATTATTATTGTCACAATTATTTCATTAATTAAAAGAACATTAGAGTGGTTCTCTTTACCTGATGGGTCCACATCATGTTCCTGAACTTTTGTTATATACTCATGCTCAACATGTTGAACACCCTCTAATTCCTAATCTGTTGTTGAAACATGAAAGGCTACATTAATTAATACACCAATTGAAATTAAATATGTTTAAGAGAACATGAGAGTGGTCCTATTTACTTGATGAGGCCACATCATGTTCTTGACCTTCTCTAGCCTGATCATGCTCAACACATTGATCACGCTCTACATGCTCTAAAGTTGAAACATGAAAGGTTGCATTAATTAATACACCAATTGTAATTAAATATGTTTAAAAAAAATTTAGAGTGGTCCTCTTTACCTAATGGGGCCACATCATGTTCTTGATCTTCTCCAGCCTGATCATGCTCAACATGTTGATCACACTCTACATGCTCTAAAGTACTAGGATGCACACCATGACCTTCATCTGTGGGTTCTACTCCACCCTCACAAAGCTGCATTCCAATGTCATGTGTAGTATTATCATTGCTTGAATGTTTAAAACAAATAGGCATGTAATTACTTTATGGTAGAAATTAATATTGAATAGATTGCACAAGTATTCAATTTTAAATAAACTTTATTGAGTTTATTTACCTGCATGTTGGATGTTGTAGAAAGTTGTGTTTTCCTAATCAAGACTCTTAGGTGTTCAGCCACAGCTCCATAGCCTTGCTGGAAGGAAATCTTAAGGTCATCTTCTGTGGGAACTCTATTGAATTCAGAGCCCTACATTTTTTTATAAGATCATGAATTTTGCTTCTATGGTGTGATAAAACCAAAATTATTTTCAATTTATTATTTGGATACTATATTTCATTTATTGATACTTACAATTCGTGCGGCTAATTTCATATAACCACCAGAACCAAGTTTGTGATGCTCATTTTTTTCTAGTCTTTCCTTTGTTGCCTTCGATGTGTAGGGCAGCCTATGAAAAGTTTAAAATATGTTAGATTATGTAGAAAGAAAGAGTAATCAATTTATATTTACATTGTTGATAGTATCACCTACCTTCCTTGGCCCGGTGGTGTCTTTCCTTTTTTTCTTTTCATCCTTCTCCTTTCCATCTGACACCAGCTCCTTCCACTCCCTCTCTAGAATCATGGGGAGATGCTCGTACTTTTTTTCTTCTCTAAATGTGACCTATATTGGTCCCTTGCATACTTTAGATAGGCAACAGCTTTCTTAAGGACCTTGGTTCAATTGAATGTTTTATCACCAAACAATGCAACTAAACGGTTAATGAGCTTATCTTTTAAATCTTGATTTTGGGCATTCCACCCTGTATGTATGGTGGGCCCGAAGAGCTCCAATGTAATATCACTTATATGTTTATAAAAAATATCATTTCCTGCAAAATGATCATGGGATCAATAGTCTAAATAAAGTGATCAATAAGCAAATTTCAATTGGATTTTATATAATAATAATTAAAACATTTTAAAGTACCTAGGACCTTCTCTATCTTTATGGGAACGAAATCCTCAGTCACCACACGTGTGACCAAAAATGTTCTCGTACTAGTAATACGAGAAGATCCAGAAAATGTTGCTAAAACATCACCAGTACTAGTGGCCTCTACATCCCCAGGTACATGTCCTAACGCATGCTCTGGCATGTGTTCACTACCAGAGAGTGCATTAACAGATTCCTGCATGGTATGTGTTTTCAACGCTTCAGACAACAATATAGGCATGAATGATGGGGTCAGATGATGTGATGTATGCGTAGCAAGATCAGGATGGTCACTTGTACCAACCCCTACTCCTCGGGCAGCACTTGCAGTACCTTGATCATGGCCAAGAGCATCATGAGGAGGAAAATAACCCTATAAAAACAACACATATTTTAGTTCATGACATAAAAGAGTACAAAATATAAAACCATGAATGAACTTATGTTATGATTAAAGACCTCATGATAGCTTACTTGCAAGTTTTGTTTAATCTCTCAGTCAATATTTTAACCCTCTCTTATCTCATCGGTTTGAGGCACTATGAACATCAACTTAACCATTTCTTCATTGCATTTTTTTGGATCTTCTTTATCCTATCGAGAGGGTTTGTTGAATAAGTGATGTCATCATCACAAAATATTGGCTACACCTCACTATGGATGCTCTCCTCTACTACTAGTGCCTTTCCCCAATTAGTCGACTGCAACAAGAATATTAAAAAAATTATAAAAATTAACCCAATAAACTTATTAAAAAAATATAATAATAAAACATTTTTCTCGTATCTAATTTGTACAATTACAATGAGGTAAACATGTCAGGTAGAAGCGCCTGAAGATACATCGCGATCTATGCTCTAGGCCAGAGCCTTCTCTGTACAATCAATGTCCCCCTGTGACAAAAATTAAATATAAAAACCATTACCAAAATGAAACCAATAGACTTACGAAAAAAAACATAAGAATAAAATGGTCTATTGGAGTCATTAATTGAAGGTTGGGTAAAATGGTACATAGTACATACTGCCCCCATAGTAACTATGTTTGTAACTAAGTGATTCAAATTTTAATCGATTGGAAATTCTTCCCCTGTAGTTATTGATTTTATCGCACATAGGAATACACAGTTTCCCTCATGCACCTCGAATATGCAATTGGGTTGCTTATTTGTTGACCTAGGTCATGTACTGTTTATAAACCCTGCAATATTCCCTGATGCTTTTGGCCTTCCATCAATGTACATAGCCACTCCTTTATTTGTATCCTTATCTTTTAGTTGTATATAATTTGCTGACAGTGCATACCTATGCATACTTCAGGTATATCAAACCAATTGCATCCAATCTTTGTAACTGTAACAAGGTCCAACATACTCCATCAATTTAGTAACTTTTTCATAACAAACCTTTATGATGTCCATGCAAAATACACCCAAACCATGTAATGATGATGGTGTTATGCGATATATCCTCTCGTTGACACAAAAATCAGTGTTTATTGGAGGAATTTCCTTGGGTACCCATTGTTTTCGTAGATGTTTGTACCTCAAGGGAACTTCGACATCACTTAGGCTCTCATCATCATAAGTACATGACCCCCCTTTAGCAAGAAAAAATTCCATGCATTTATGGAATTTTCTTCTAATCTTTTTACCTCTAGTTGATCTTCCTCTTTTAGACATACTACATGTCTCACTTTCCTCTTCTCTTCTTGAATTTACCTCGCTCGAGGAAAACAGATCTGACAAATACCTATTTGGTGGTACCTACCCCCATAATGATGTTGGATGAAGTTCTTTCATGGTGATGTGATCCCAAGGTGACATTATGATTAATCTGTCATTTCATTGCTAGAATTTCATAGGTTATAAGGTAATCAAGTCTTAATAGATTGAAAGCTATTGTTACTACCATCCAAATGTGTCCATCACAAATCAATTCTACTTAACATTTTAACTCCCAAACTTTGTAACAAATGTTAAATGTTACTATGATCCACCAGTTACACAACCAAGGCCTCAAATGTATTCTATAATTGTAATCAAAGGAATTTTGCTCTTCATTCAAGTAAATAAACTTGAAGGGAAACACCACCAAGTGGTTTATTGGACACCTAAATGACTAAAAATAGCAGAAAATTTACATTTAATTTACATATGTCTAAGTGGTTAATAGGGAGGGAGTGTGTACTAGGCCTGGTTAAGTCATCACAAGTTTATGCTTTGGCAATAAAATTTTTTTAAGTCATATTAAATCTTCCTATGTCTAATTGCTAGGATGATTTTGGTATGTTTTAAGGTAGGATGATTGATGAAAGAGCCCAAGGACTATCCTTTTTCCATGGTATCCAGGTACACATAGCACTGGTCTTATCTTAAATGGTTGGACATGATTTAAAGAACTTGGCTAGGAATTATTCATTTAACCTAAAGTTTTCTCATAATGCCATCATTGGAAAAGTATGATCAAATACTTATATTATGAAGAATTGGTCTATGTGCCTCTAGTAATCACTATAAATGTTTGTAAGGATAAAATGACTAATTGCATCAGGTAGGAGAGAATCAACTTTGAGTTCTTCAAAGATTGTATTCCTCTATTCATAATTTTTAAGGGTTTTGTGTAGAGGAGGTTATCACTACCAAGAAGGAAGGAGACCTTTCCTTGTATTCTTTTATAATCTTCATTATTCTTATTTATTTTACACTTACATTTACAAATACACATACATATGCATTTACTATTTGTTGTGTCCTTAGCACACACGCCCCGTTCGAAATGGGGACCCTCTTTTTCTTTCCCTTATCAAGTCATTTTTGTCGCTGCCTCATTTTGCATGCCCCATTTTGTGCCCCTGATGGTCAATGTACCTTCAAAGTTTCATCACAGGTTGACTGTGCTTCCCCTTGGCTAGTTTTGTCAAGGTTTTTGGTACCTTCCGGGGTCTCTCTGGAAATTTTCCTCTGCTAGTGGCCTTGGGCCTAGCCAGGCCCAACCCCTCGGGTTTCCCTGTCATGTCTGTCATCCCAGATGGCGGATGGGTTGCATCCTCCCGGACACCGGGTCTTGGCTCTATCTTCGTCGTCCGAATGTTTGTGAGGAAACTGTGGCTGCCTTTGAGCCTTTTGGGCTTGGCCCTTTAGACTTCCATCTCTAGAGTTCCATGAGGGTTTCGCCATTCCCAACAGCGGACCTCTGGTGGAACCCTGACCTGTGGGCCCCGATCTTCTATGTGCCACCAGTAATTTTAGAGTTGAACTTTCAAACGGTCGTTGTCCTACACCTTCCTAGCCATTAGACCCCAGGTCTCCCACTGCCATTCATGTTTTTAAATCCACCAACCTTTGTTCTACCATACCTGCATTCAATGCAGACATTAATGGTGGTGGGGGTATAAAATACCTGCTCAAACCTGTCATTTTCACTTGATAGTATCACAGTGAGAGATCAGTACTTGTCGGAGAGGATTCCACTATCTTTGAGACCTTCACGCTCATGCCCATTGCCTTCACTTGTTGACCACTGGTAGGTCCCATGCCTTGCCGCATCGATTTTTTGAGGTAGGTCTCCCGTTCACCCTCCCAAGCAATGTTTTCATGATTCCTAAGGCTTAAAATGAACAATAATCATCAAGAAGACATGTGAATGATGAAACATGATGCAACTAACAAAACTTGTGTCCTCAAAAATTGAGAAAACCAACATAGCACCCTCATGATTAATTCAGAGCTTTATCCCTACATGACCATTCTTTGTAGGGGCATTCGCACCCCTTGAGCTCAGGTGCTCCCTTTGCTGGCTAAGACTTAGTGAAAAACTAGAAATTTCAAAATAGCCTTTAGCTCTCTTGAGCCCAGGTCTCTGGGATTCCACATCTAGATTTTCGCACCTTGTTCTCCCCAAGCTACTCCGTCGACGAGACAAGTCCTAGTCACCAAGAGGTCATGACAAGATCTAGTGGCTTTACCGATTCATTTGTGTCACTGTGACATCCATCCTTCAGCAAAACCTTTCACCGAACACTTTTTCTTTCATCGAGCTATGTTCTTTCATCACTATAACCCTTTGATTTTGGGGATATGTCACTCTGGTTGCCCTGTGTTTCACTGAAAATCCTTCTTATGTTCGTATTTGGTCGTCAGGACCTTGCAATTCTTGTACCAAAATTCTCTCTATCAAAGTGACTTTGTAATGTCGCTAGGAGGTCATAGCGGAACCCAAGTCATACCGATGTCCCTTCAAATTCATTGAGACCTTGCTAACTTAGTAAGCCCTTTCACTAAGCTCATCGTCTTGCCGACAACTTTGCTTTTGCTGGTACTTCCCCATCTTTGGTGAGACATTACACTGAGAAACCCTCCTAGATCCATGTTTGTTCATGGTGACCATATCTTTCTCACGCCGAAAATCTTTTGAGTGTTGTTGGCGAGACACTTCGCCTTTGCTAGAATGTCCTATCGCAAAATTTGTTACACCGAATTGTTTGCTTGAACTTCGAAGTTGGAAAGACAAATAATTTGCCAAGACCTTATGCTAACCCCCTCATCCTTGGGTGAACACAAAACTGGGTCAGGGAGACCTTTCTCCAACTTGGAATATTACGCCGAAGGCTCCCTTTGTTAGCAGGACCCTCTGCCTTCCCCAAGACATCGCGGTGACATCAATCTCTCTTGGCGAGTCCGCGTGGTCTTCGCCATCACGAACAATGAATTCCTGGTGTCACTCTACCCCTCCAAGCCCCCATTCACCGCTAGGATCCAACTTTAACAACAAATGACCTCTACCATGTTGGGCCCCAGCCTCCGGAGCTCCATCCCTGCTCTGTCGTTCTGAAAAAGAAAATCCTCCCTGGCCTTTCAAACTTCTGGCTCTAGCTTCCCATTACTACAAATAATCAATAAGAAAATCCTATGGCCAACACTGATGCCAGGCTCAGTAACCTCTTGGTGGTCAGCGAGACATGCAAAAGTTGCTAAGACCTCCCACCGAGCATCAACCTCTTGCCGATATGCTTGTTCAGCGAGACATTCGGATGTCACGGAGGACACAAATCTCTCATCAGTGGGCATTCTCCCCATCAATCAGTGAGACATTTGGATGTCACCAAGACCTTTCTCCAAGGCATACTTTCACACTGACTAGAACTTCTAGTCGCCAGGACAATGAATGATTTCTCGTCGATCGGCTATCAGCAGAGCAAGCTCCGTCCGTCCAATTGAAAACTAAAAATGAAGTGGTGGCTTCCTCCCCTCCTGGGCCCAAGGTTTTAGACTTCCACCTGGCAATTACTATCCCAAACAATGAAAGCACCACGGCATCCCCACCCTCTGGGCCCGATAATGTAAAGATGCAGGCTGCCCTGGGACCTGCTGGGCCCCGGACCCCAGAGTTCCATCTCTGGAACTCCATTTGTGCTCAGCTGTCCCAAACAGCCATCTCCGCATGGCTCTCCAACCTGGGACCTCTAGATTCTCCTAAAACGATCCAAATGAGTCCAAATTTGAAATTTAATCTTGACCCACATCCTTAATTTTGGTCCTCTTCATTGCGACCCCTTTAAATTATCGAGACTCAATCGAAAAGAGTCTCCCAAATCATTCCACCCTGTTTGTCAGCCCAAACAACATTTCTGCCATGGAAGTCCGGCCCTCCAGGCCCAAATTGTCCAAATGCCCTCAAAAGACCAATGACATCGGGAGATAAAAGTATCATGTTATGCTTGATAGATTATTTAAAATGGATTTCATCTTTGGGATTTCAACTAACATGAATGCTTTCGTGATCAATGGCACTTACTATGTCCTTGCTTACATAATATATGGAATCGGGTGCAGGACCTTCAAGGGCACCCGTCAAAAAGGACAATGGAAAGAAGTCAAGCAAGACTCCTCGAGGGAAAGAGGACAAAGACCAAATGAAATAACAATTCTAGGGTGAACCCCTACACTCAAAGGTTACCATGAACTGGAAAGACATCACCGACACCAATATAGGCCATGTCAATATTGATGAATTTACACAAAGGCTCAAGGTCAATCCAATGATCAAGAATGCAAGACTAATAAGACAAAGTGGAATAGCAAAGGCAATGGGCTTTCCTCCATCCCTTGTGGCCCTGGAGCTCATCATGGCCTGTCGGTAGGGATATCAACCAGATACAAGAACAATTATCAACAAGGATGTTAACATTCTCGCCGACATATTGGCTGAAGGAATCACAGACCTTCCATATCCCTACATTTCAAGCAATGGAAATTCCTACCATAGGGGTATGCCAAGCAGCATGGGATGACAACCTAGTAGGATGCAAAAGATTAATAAATCAACATTGGCTTAAGGAAAAGTGCGATAGTGCTACGAAGGTTCCTCATGAACTCTTCCACAGTGACTTCCACGAAGACTACCACGACTTGGTCATGATGCTAAGCAAGGTGATGGGCCTCCCTTCAACAGCCTTTTTCAAGAATGGATTGTGTACTTTATTGAGCAGATCCTTCGTGCAATGAAGACGTTACCACAAATACTGCATTTTATTGGGGAGGTATAATAAGCGACTGCTTCCACGAGCAGTTCGTCAATGTTAAGAAAAACTCCAAATTTTATATGACTTCATACCTCGTATACTCCTTGGCGGACCGAAGATAGTACAACAGGTTGTTTGTGGCACCCAATAAGGAGCAAGGTCAAAGATTGATGGCCTATGACAAGTACCCCCAACTCTAGTACTAAAACTTCAAGAGGGAGTACTGTAGAGTAAATGACGCCTTCATCGACCATATCATTAGAATGATTGTCAGGGATTTTGAAAGGAGGGTTTCCCATAGTGATTAGACATTCTTAAAGCAATATTCCTTCCTCTTCATTCAATACTTGAAGTTCACATACTTCTGTGCCCAGGGCTTCATTGAAAGGTCGAACAAATTGCCTCGATACCCCAATGACCGAATCATCTTATTTGAGCTTTCTCAATATCTACAACACATAAAGGAAATCTTTAGTGGAAAACACGTAGCAGGGATCTCTTATCCCATGACTCTTGGCCAGGGAGTGTATAAGCTACAAACTTCCTAGTGTGTTGGTAACTCTGAGAAAGAACTGAAGGATTACCACTTTCACCTGCACACTGCTCGCCCACGGATGGACCTGCATGGTCACATAAGAAAGGCACTTGGACCAGGGTTCGCTCATTTGCACCACATTGAAGACTTTTGGGGGGATTTTCAAGATGACAAAGAGGTGTGTGCAAGGCACTATATGTGAATGATTGCACATTTTGTAAGAAAGGCATGGCCCTTTCCTATACCGTACCAAGTCGAAGAAGATGAGAGCACCTTAATGGACCCTAGGTACCCCGCAATTTCCAACTTGCTGCTACCAACAATAGACTAGGCTGAGCAAGAGGTCGATGACCTTGATATCATAACCAAGCCTCCTCAGATCAATCAAATCCAAGTCTCCTCTAATCTCTTCTGATCACCAAATCCAAGAAGAGAAAAGAGACAGGACAGGAACAATCTCTTGACCCCAAGGTCTATACAAGAAAATAAATAGGGGGCTCACCCCCCAAAAGACTTAAGCAAATAGGGGGTATGGCAAAGTAGCCCTTAATTCAAGAGGAAGAAGTAAAGGGTACAGATCAATTAGAACCCCTCCTGGCTCTTCATGCTCTGACTGTTGCACCATCTACTTCTCTAGCCATGATTTCCACATCTCTACCAGCGGTGGACATCTCTATCCATCTTGCCCCTTCGCCCCTGACCGAGCCTGTGATTATAATTGACTCTTCTTCCACCATGACTAATCCTCCATCCTCTGCTGCCATGTCACCCACTATGTCACTCCCAGTACCTATGGTGATGGCACCTATGCCCACTCCTACCTTCCCTGAGGCCATCTTGAAGCATATGCAGAACATCCCTTCTGAGCTCTCCTAGATCCTCATGGATCCTATGCTTTAGGCAGCCTTGGCTCATGTCCTCACTACTATCCAACCTTCACAGCCTCTGACAGGGCTGCTAACCATGGAAGCCACCATGCTAATCTCTAAGGAGTGGGAAAAATGAGAGCAAGTAGCCTTGAGGCCCTTTGAAGAGGAGGCCGATGAATACCACGAGCACCTAAAGTATGAACATCACACCATTGACAGGGTGGCCTACGAAGAAGAAGGGACTGACTCCTCGGAGGGTGGAGATGAGGAAGATAACACCGGTGGCAAGGTCATGATGTGGTCCTTTGATGATGATCTTGAGGAAGAACTGGCTCAGTAGCTGAAGGGCACTAAAATAGAGGCAAAAAGGTCACTCCTTGAGGAGGAATAATAGTAGCAAGAACACAAAACTGAGGGAGAGACCCAAGCTATCAAAGGCCTCGAGATCAAGCAATTCAAGGAACCTACGCACAAGGTTGAACAAGTTAAAGGAAAGGGATGAGAGGAGATGGAAAATAAATAAAGTCCCCTGCAGCAATTGTTGGCCAACCCTCCTATTAAACGCCTTGTGTTCATCCAGGACTCTGATGAAGAAGAAGGAGATACTGCCAAGGAGAAAGGAAAGTCCCCAAAAGATAAAAGAATAGAAACCTTAGCCTTGGCCGAGAGGGGCGAGGGTGACCATGATCCACCTAAGGGAAAGTCTACCATACCAGAGTGGTTAGAGAAATAGCTTGAAAGAAAAACTCATGTACTAAAGGACCCACGGGAAAGACTAGTGGCTATCTTAGCCTGAGCTCAAATCACAACAAAGAAGGAGAAGAAGCTTAAGATCTAATCCAAGGTAATGATGGATGCCTCTGGATCTCGAGCCACACAAATAGCAACACTTGTGGTTGGCCAGGCTAGGGTGAGTTACAACATCTCCACCATCGACTTGGGAATGCCACCAGAGAACAGAAGGTAGGGCATCTTGAGGATTCAGTGGCCATGGTGGTGCATCTGATAAAACAAGACAATATTTCAAAAGATGAGCTCAAAGCATAAGTGGTTGCTTTAACAAATTACATCCAGCAGTGGTCATCAGTGGATGACCTGCCTACCACGTCCACAACTGCACCCCAGCTGCTATCCAAAGAACAAATCGATAAGATGGAGAGAAGAAAGAACTTGGAGAATACTACGGAGAGCTGGTTCCAATAGGTCATGTACATTGGAATATCGGAATTAGTCAGGTTGTGTGAACAGCCAACAAGTTCTTAGACCTACAGCAATCTTTGGAAGGCATGAGGAATCTCTGCACTGACTTCCCTACAACATACAACTCTACCTTTCCAAAGATCGAGGCTATCCTTCAGTTTCCAAAAGCCACATGGAAGAAGGAGCTCGCGTTCAACAAAGACAATCAATGGCTAATGGATGTGTGGTGGTGAGACCTTGACAACAAGAAAGAAAGGCTAGAACAGATAATGAGCAAAGTGGATCCGGATATCGAATGAATCAGAGAAATCAGAGCAGAATGTGCCTGGTACCTCAAGCTAATGATGAAATACGACATGCCCGCAGTACAGATGGATCCAAAGAAGGTAAAACCTTACTTCCACAAGAAGATGGAGGACAAGATGTCTAATGAAATAACAGTGGAGTTCATGAGTTTCATTGCTCGTGCCTTCAATCAGTTAGAATTATTTAGGGACCAAGGCACAAAATACAATGAGGATTGGAAGAGGTTAGAGGATAATGTAAAGGAGTGGAGCTACCAAGTGCTACAGTACGAAATCATTAAGGTAGGCAAGCTCCAGTTGGTGATCTTCAAGTTCATAGAATATACAGCATCAAAAAAGCAAGAGGATGGCCCCGTTGATGATAAAGAGCTTCCCAAAGAGTAGCTACAGTAAAACAACAATCAGTAAAAAGACAAAATGCTACAGTGTCGTCACTAGAAGACAAAACAGTGAAGAGGACAAAATGTTGTTTTTAAATTGTACTATATTGAGGGTTGGTGAAACCCTATTTTGTAATGAATCTTGGTCAGACAATGAGAATTAATCTTGGCCATCCATTTGACTTTTGAGGCACTATAAATAGGGCTCTCCTCTCATTTATAAAGAGAGTTGAGTTGTTGTAAAGACATGCTGTAGAAATTTATAATGAAAATACATTGACTTGGTGCATTTTTTGAGTTTCACATGTTGCTTGATTCAGCTTCCATTGTTAGATGTTTAACTTAGATTTTTTTATTGCTATTCTAGTTAACTATTCTCTTGCCTTGATAGATTTTAGGAATGTTGTTTTGTGCTTGTGAAAATTCCTGTATTGTAGATGCCTTCTTAGTCCATACTTTTTGTTGTTTGTTGATGGTAGATAGCTGTGTAAAGTTAGTCTGGGCTTAAATTCAAAGCTGCTCCAAAACTTCCATCTTTGTTCATGCATGCACATGGTGAATGAAAGACAATATATTCATAGACCTTAGAAAATAGCACAAATTCCATGAGACTGTGAGATTTCTGGTTAAATGGAATATTGTTTCCTAGAAGCTGTCCATTGCAAGAACTCCATTATCACTATTCATAATTAGTTGCAGGTCTAGGAACCTTCTCTATTCCCTGCCCTTTTTTATTTTTTCTTAGTGAGTGACCTATGCTAAGATTCATTGCACATTTTAAAGCTAAATCCAATGACAAAAATGGAGTTCAAGACCGTTGTTTGAACCTACAGCAAATGCACAACAACTCTCCCATCTTAAGAACTCCATTTTCAGATCCAACTTCCCTTGCTTTGTAATTCATCTCTAAGTCTGCCTTGTGATTCTAGCAAATCACATCAAACAACTGAGATATTCCAAGCACTATCAAGACCTGACATTAGAGACCTTGGGATAGTGTTCTGCAATCTGATTGTGAAAGATTGTCTTTCAAGAGAGGTGATACACCTATGCATTACCTGTGTTAAAAAGTGCATAAAAAACACAACACTATTTTCATTTATTTCTCATGTAGTTTAATAGTTTGATCGATTTCATGTTATATCTATTGAAGACTTTAGAATTTCAATTACATTAATTTATGGATATGTTGTATCTATAACACTACAAAACCATATGCTCTTTGCATTTACACTTGCATTTAGAAATACACATTTATATACATAGATATAGATTTCTTTAATGATATGTTGCATTTATTGTTCTAGGAGAGCATCCAATAATTGCATTTACATTTACATTTAAAAATACATATACATACATACATACATACATACATATATGTGTGTGTGTATACCATTTATATTCAGTGTTCAGAAACAAGCCATTAGGTCTGCACAAGGATAAAAATTAATAAAATCAGATCTCCCATACAAGTTTTGTTGATACCTAGGCTTGAACCTCTCATTTCACATGCTTTTCTTCACAAAACTATTGAGGACAATAGCTATACCTTCTTTATTTCTCATCCTACGCCCTATTCATGCATCCTAAAATTAAAATAGTATCCATGGGGTCTCTTACACAAGCTACAGTAATCACAAAAAGTGTAAGAGACCCTTTATATCATGTTAGGACTACAAAACCCTCAAAAATAGGGTAACTCAGATTATGATTTGTTGGTGAGTTGTATGGACAAAATCATTAGCACCAGCTCATTCTTGGAGTATTTTGAAAGGGAAGTGAATCAGGTGGCAATTAAGTACAAACATTATAGTGTCAAGATGAATGAGGTGATCAATTTTGATTGGCCAACTGATGAAGAGTACCAAAAATAGGTAAATGTATATTTAACTGAGGAAGAGTGAAAAGGAGTAGGCTGCTAACGGTTGAAAAATTAGCTGTTGCAATTTCAATAGATTCCAATTTTGTTTTTTTGTGATAGTCTAGGCACGAAATTCTTGAAGTTTTTTGTTGCTACATCAACCATTCTCAACGAGCATGATAAACAAGAAGATTCTCTGGGGAGATTGTTGTTGTAACAAATTTTTGGAATATCACAAGGCGGTCCAATTGGCTAGTGACACATGTGCTTTTTGGCCCGATGCTTGTTTTCTCCTTCTTTTTCTATAAGAAGGATTTCAAGGCCAGAAGTACGAGTTAGCAAGTTAGATATTTTTGGTCAAGTTTAGATGAAGTTGCAGAGCAAATTGTAAAGTCTGATGGTTTTAGGGAAAATGCAATTTAAGTTTTGAGTCATTCTGTAGTAGGTTTTGAATTCATGGGGATTTGATGTTTTATGATAGAACTAGCATTTGAATTGATATGATTAATTTGAACTCATGTCTCCACATTGTACAAGCATATCTAAATTTTGAATAAAATGATCAAGCGTTGTTTCGTTCATCTCACTGTTGTGGTGTGTATGATTCTTGTTTTAGGTTTAATTCAAGGAATTAATTAAAATGCTTGAATGGAATTGTAGGTGAATATGTTTTGTAAAAGGATTTGGTAAGTAGTATTGGGTTAGAATACATATTGATGAGATTGTAAAGCAATGCTATCAAGGATCTTATATGTTATGTGTTAAATCTATCATAAACCCTTAGATGCTTATAAATTTGACTCCTCCAATGGATATATGGCACTGATCTAAGTTGTACTTATTTGTATGGTTTAGTATTTGTTTGGTTTTACCTAGAGCTTGCTACAAATTGCAAATCAATAACTATCTTCTACTGTGAAATGTTGTTGTAGTTATCTCATGCTCCAAATAGTCGATATTATTGATAAACAACCAATTATATTTGGTATTATCCTATTATGTTAAGCTATTAAATGAGATTATCTGTTGTTGTTAATGTTTTTTACGATGATGGTGTAGAGGTTGTAAACACATTAAGGGATCACCCTCCTGGGTCTTGCAAATCCCAAAGTGTTGGAGGTCTTTCAAATCCTCATTAGTTGGTCCAGGTCCTAAGAGCTTCCCTTTATTAGAATTGGAAAATCCATAGGTAGATTAGAAGATCAACCTACTTACCGTAAAAACAACCAACACCTTGCATATGTTTGTGGTGGAGGTACTAAAGAAGAATTGCATGCCTCTATTTCCATTCATTAGATCTACCTTAGCCTAGAATATACTTGGGCTAAGTCTACAATTGCTTCAAACTCATGTGATGAAGGCTATGTGTGATGAAATCCTAGACCTCAACCAAGATGTGGCTAGATTATGGGATTTTTTCTAAGACCTGAGGCTAGTGGACCAAGCTATTTTATTTTTTTTGTCTTATCTATTACCATTTTACAAGAATGGGGGTGCCAATGTACGAGAAAATATTTGGAAACTAGGCATGAAAATTGAAGGTTAAAGAGAATGAGGGTGCCAAACTTACAGTACTCATTGCACCTTAGTCATCGATTTTCCCTGAGTGCCCTCAACCTCATCCTCGACGTTGGTATTGACCTTGTTTTCACTCCTCCAAACTCTTCCTCGGCACTAATATTGACCTTGTTTTCAGTCCTCCAAAATCTTTGTCAGCGCTAGTATTGACCTTGTTTTAACTCCAAGCTCTTCCTCGGCACCGGTATTGAACTTCTTTTCACTCCTCCAAAATCTTCCTCAGTGTTGATATTGACCTTGTTTTCACTCCTCCAAACTATTCGTCGGCACTGGTATTGACCTTGTTTTAACTCCAAACTCTACCTCGTCACTGGCATTGACCTTGTTTTCACTACTCCAAACTCTTCCTCTGCGTTGGCATTGACCTTGTTTTCACTACTCCAAACTCTTCCTCGGCGTTGGCATTGACCTTGTTTTCACTACTCCAAACTCTTCATCGGCACTGGTATTGACCTTTCACTTCTCCAATTTGATGAGCTACAACCTGGTTTCATTAGGTTTTATAGTATGTTAATTAAGTTCAAAATTTTGTTTCCATTTAGCTAGGTTTTAATATTCCACAATATAGTTAAGTATATATCAACTATATTTTACATAATAAATAATTTAATTTTTCAACTTATTATAATTATATATTATATTCTTTAACAAAATTATTAAATACGTATAAAATTATTATAATTAATAATTAATAATAAGTATATTTTTATATAATACAAAATATAATTAATATAATATATATTTAATATAATAGTAATATATACTAATATGAGAGAGACAAACTAAATTTTGATTAGCTGTTTCATGTCAACAATCTAAGGATGGCATGTGTCTTTGGGGAGTTATGCTCAAGGTAGCATGCCATTTAATTAAAGATGTGATAATTCTCCATTAAGACCTCTTCAATGTACCCATTGCACACTTAAGGAGACAAAGATAAATATAGGGAAGAAAATATAGAGAGAGAGGGAGATAATGACAAACATAAAAATAGAAAGGGAGAAAAAGAGATAGAGAGGGGTAGAGAGCTAAAGAGATAGGGATGAATAGATAGAGATATAGGGAGGGTGATTGATATATCTCTCCATGTCACTCTCTATATCTCTATATCTCCCACTATCTCCGGCATTCCCGCATCTTCCCCCCTCTATCTATTGAGCTACCTCTCCCTCTACCCCTTTCTCTCTCATTCACTCCATCTCTCCCTCCATCTCTCCATCTCTCCTACTATATATCTCAATCTCTATTTCTCTTTGTATCTCCCTCTCCCTCCTCTCTCTATCTCTTTCTATCTATATGCCTTTCTCTCCCTCTCCCTCTCTATCTCCCCCTCTCTATCTCTCACCATCTCTCCCTCCCTATTCATCGACTCTCTATCTCCACCTCTCTTCCTTTCTCTTCCCATATATCTCTATCTCTCTTTCTCTTCCCATATATCTCTATCTCTCTCTCTCTTTCTCTCCCCATATATTAACTAAGAAGCCATGCAACCATAAAATAGTATATGTTGGTAAAACTATAATAGTGTTTTACTAAACTATAAGTAACAATTATTTCTAATGTCAAGCCTTCTTATAAAAATAGTGTTTTATTAAACTATAAGAAGATTATTTTCACCACTCTTCATTCAACATGAAATTCCAAATGTAGCAATTGTTTTTTTTCTTTTCTCAAGTTTCATTAACCAAGCTATTTATTGGGTTGAATAAAGTTTTGTTATGACCCTTCATCTCTTTAAAATAATTAGACAATATTAGCAAGATTAGGAAGGGGAGAAAAATAAACTCCTTCAAAATAGGGGTAGTTGTGGGTTTGTTGGTTTTCTTTGTATACTATATACTTAGTTCCTCTAGGATAAATACGTAACTTTAGATCATTTTCTTAGTTGTGTATCCTAACTAATATAGAGTAAGCTTTTTCATTTTAATTGACTACTACATAATAGTTTATGTGTTGAAAGAATTTTTTCCATTCTTTGTAGTTTTTACATTGGAATACAAATCATATTTAATTTCATGCCAATATACTTATTTCATAAAGATATTTGTTTGAAATAAGTGCTTCATAACCCATCTATCATAGGAATTTTCTAAAGAAAATACCACTTGACCCAATCATAAGTGTATGGCCTTCGAAGAAAGGAGTGATCCACCTTAGCAATAACAACTACCTAATTTAGACCTGGGTATGTGCAGGATCATGATGGGCCAAAAACTGGCAACATGAAAAAAGGAGTGTTTTGAACTCACCAAAAAACATGAAAATCCTGAGTTGAATTTTTTTTCAGGTTGGCTATCAGTACATTGCTCCATAGCAATGCCCAATCCAAAGTACTACAAATCAGATATCCAATTTGTTTTGGACATCTAATGAGGGCGCAGCCTGAGACACAAAAAATAACCCACAAATAAGAGAATAATTTTATTATTCAGAAAATGAAGCTTCTTACATGTAGAGGATCTCAAATCCTCAAGCTCTACAACACATGCAAGCTATAGAAAGCTACAGAATAACCCTTTCACAATATGCGAGCTTGTCCCCAAAAAGTTACCAAAAAATTAGAAACCTACCCATAAATAGAGCTCCTCTTCAGTTTGGAGCCAAAACAACATTAAAATTTGAGTTTAGGTGGTTTGGCGCCGAAAAATTACAACTTGAAGTTCAAATTTCAAAAGAACATTTGCAATTGTATCTTCTAGAAAGTGTGACAACTTCCCGGGGCCATAACTTTTGATCCGGGGCTTCGATTTGAAAAACTGTTTGAACCATTCGAAAGGTCTCAAAGTCAAGAATGCGCTTGAAATCCGCTACGCCAATTTTGGCAAGTTTTAGGGCCATTTCGGGAGCTCTAAGTGCCTCAAATCCAAATCGGAAGATTTTCAGGTGCAAATCTAGGAAACTAAAACTGCAATATCTTTCAACCCAGGAATAGAAAATAAAAAACCGTAAATTGATAATTTCACTATGATAAAAAGGGTATCCAAAAATGTAAAAACATCTGAAACTTGAGAAACTTGAAATTTAACTATTTTTGGGTGATGCAAGATTGCCCTTACACCACTGGATGCTACTGCATCAGACACCCAAGGTAATTTGAGAAGTGACCCTGTCACAACTCAGATGGTTGAGGAAAACCCAACTAGTCAACTACTGCCTTAGATAGCCAAGATGAATCTTCCATAGGCCTTCCTCTCCATTTCACCAGATATTCTTCATATTGCCTATTTTTGGTACTACTTCCCACATGACTATCCAAGATTTCATCAATCTCCTCCTTTTTTGAAGTAGGTGTTGGAATCCCACATTGTTCCATCGTTGGTACTTCCTCTGGGCCACCTTCATGATACTCTGTCAAATTTGAAATGTTGAACACAAGGGAAATGTTGAATCCATCTGGCAACTCTACCTCATATGCATTCCCTGAATCATACTTCTTCAAAATTTTATAGGGATCGAACTTCTTCATCTTCAATTTTTTATATGTTCCCACTGGAAACCTTTCTTTGCTCAAGTGGACCATCACTTCATCACCAATCTAAAACTCCTTATACCTCCTCTTCTAATCTACCTTAGCCTTATACTGCATATTCAACTTGTTAATATGTTCTCTTACCTTCTCATGTATATCCTTGATGTGTTCTGCAAAATATTTGACTTCAGCACTTATTTTCTTCTCTTGGTCTATCTTCCTCAATTTTGGAGCTATTCTGGGGCTACCTCCATACACAATCTGGAATGGTGATCTACCAGTGCTTCTGTTGACAGAATTGTTATAAGAAAATTCTGCCTGGGGTAAGATCAAGTCCTGTCCCTTGGGTTTATCTCCTACCAAACATCTCAGTAGGTTACCCAAACTCCTGTTAACAACCTCCATCTACCCATTTGTTTGTGGGTGGTGTGCAGAACTGAACTTCTACTCTATCTTTAGTTTCTTCCACAAGGTCCTCCAAAAGTACCCAACAAATTTGGTGTCATGATCTGAAACAATACTCTTTGGCAGACCATGTAGCCTCACGACCTCTTTGAAGAACAAGTCAGCAGTGTGGACTGCATCATGGGTCTTCAGACATGGAATGAAATGTGCCATCTTTGAAAACCTACCAACCACCACAAAGACTAAATCATTCCCTCATTGTGTCCTTGGAAAACCAAGAACAAAGTCCTTACTTATATCCTCCCATGGCCTCTCTGTTATAGGTAAGGGCTGGTATAAGCCTGTATTCTGGCCCACTCCTTTAGCCATCTGACATATCCTATAGCTTTGTACAAACTTCTTCACATCCTGTGACAACTGAGGCCAATATTAATGCTCACTGATTATGGCAATGGTCTTATCCTGACCAAAATGTCCTACCATTCCTCCACTATGCTTCTCCTTTATCAGGTTCTCCCTCATGTAACTCCTTGGGATACACAATTGACTTCCCTTAAATAACATGCCATCATGGATTATGAAATCCAACCACCTTGTCTTGTCCACTGTAATAGGTTCCTTGCAAGCTTTCCAAGCCTCTGCAAAATCAGGGTCTTCTGCATACAGTGTCTTGAGTTCATTAAACCCAACCACTTCAATATGCATATTTGTCATCAATGTATGCCTCCTACTTAAGGCATCTGCAACCCTATTTGACTTCCCACTCCTATGTTTCAAAACAAAGGTATAACTCTGCAAAAACTCTATCCATTTCAAATGCCTATGATTTAATTTTCACTGACTATTTAGGTACTGCAAGGCCTGATGATCAGTATATAGAACAAATTCAAATAATGTCTCCATTTCTTTAATGCTTGAACTATTGCATAAAATTCATGATCATATACAAAATAATTTCTCTTGGCATCATTTAACTTTTCACTGAAATAGAGAATGGGCTTACCTTCTTGGATCAACACTGCTCCAATGGCACAACCACTGGCATCACAATCCACCTGAAACACCTTGTTGAAATCTGGGAGGGCTAGAACAGGTTGCTCTGTCATCTTTTGCTTCAACAATTCAAATTTTTTTCTGCTCCAGTGCTCCACTTGAATTATTTTCTATCCCCTCTCATTGTTTCAGTCAGGGGTCCACAAATACTACTAAAGTTTATAATGAACTTTCTATAAAAACTAGCCAAACCATGGAAATATCTCACCTCGATAGCAGTTCTTGGGGTAGGCCATTCCAAAATAGCCTTCACCTTCTCTGGGTCCATCTTGAGACCTTCTGCTATGACAACAAACCCCAAGTACACTAACTCCCTCTTCACAAAACTACACTTCTTCAGATTAATCAACAATTTCTCTTCTCTTAACTTCTCAAAGGCTCTCCAAATATGCATTAGATGCTCATCCAACATCTTACTGAAAATCAAAATATCATCAAAATACACAATAACAAAACTTCCCAAAAATTCTTTTAGTACCTCATTCATGAGCCGCATGAATGTGCTCGGTGCATTGGTTAGCCCAAAAGGCATGACTAACCACTCATACAGGCCCTCTTTGATCTTGAAGGCAGTCTTCCATTCATCTCCCTCTCAAATCTAGATCTGGTGATATCCACTCTTTAGATCAATCTTTTCGAAGTACTGAGCTCCACTCAAACAGTCCATCAGGTCATCCATCCTTGGTAAGGGAAATCTGTACTTGATTGTTATCTTGTTTATGGCTCAGGAATTTGTACACATCCTCCACTCCCCATCCTTCTTTGGTGCTAGTACTACAAGTACCGCACATGGACTCAAACTCTCTCATATCAAACCCTTTCTCAACAACTCTTGAACTTGCTGTTCAACTCCTCATTTTCTGTTGGAGTCATTCTATGAGCTGCCTTATTTGGCAAATTGGCTCCAGGAATCAAGTCAATTTGATGACTGATCTTCCTTATTGGTGGTAAACCCTCAGGTATATTATTAGAAACAATATCTTGAAACTCATCCAACATCCCAGAAACTTCTTTTGGAACCTTCTCACTATCCTCTTTACTCACTCTAGGAATCAATGCATAACACACACGCTCATGCCTTATACCTTCTAAAAAAATTCTTCCATCTACATAACAAATTCTAGCACTACTGCATACCTTTTCTTCGGTCTCCTTCAGGGGTTTCAACTTGTGATGAACCCCATCCTTTGTCAAAGAATAAGTGTTTGCATGGCCATCATGTATAGCTCTCACCCATCTAACTACCACTCTACTTTAACATGTGACATGCATCCATGGGGATGATATCACAGAGTACCTCATCATGGTAGCTCCTGATCTTGAACTTTACTAGGCACTACTCATTGACCAAAACTTTATGGTCCTTCTGCAACTAGGCAATTCGATATGGATGCGGGTGCCTTTCCCTCTTCAGCTTCAACTTTGTGACCATCTCCTCTGACACCAGATTCTCAATGCTCCCACTATCAATAATGACATCACAACATTTTCGTTCACACTTGCACCTTGTGAGAAATAGATTCTTCCTTTGTTCTGCTTCCTTTTCTTCAGTCACTAGGGCTCTCCTAATCACTAGGGTTTCTCCTCTTTCAGCATCATCTGAATGTTCAGATTGGGCCTCCTCATCTGCATGTGCAACCCTTCCATGACCTTCTGGCCTTTTGTTTGCCCTTCCTTGGTGTTGTGGACATTCATAGGCTCAATGCCCTTCTTCACCACACTGGAAACATGTTCCTTTGAAACCACCACTTATAGATCCTTGTCCATATCTCCCTCATCCTCTACCTCTTTGATCACCATTTTTTTTATCACGAGGGTGGTAGAAGTTGTCATTCCTTTGGCTTTAGCTAGTACCCACATCTTCACTTTTCTTTTCATCATCATTTCGGTTTCCTAACGGTCTGCCATTGCACCTTCCACTTTGACCTCCTCATCCTTTTTGCTTGCCATCAAATCTTTTGTTCAGCTTCTCTTCCACCTTTAGAGGAAACTAATACACATCCTCAATGGTGGTCATTCTGACTAGGCTTAACTCCTCTTGAATGCTCAATCATAATCCATTAAGATATCGGGCTACCTTCTCCTTATTGGCCTCTGTGTGACTCGTTCTGATGATTATCTTGTGAAAATATTTAGTATATTCTTTCACAGATCTACTTCCTTGCTTCAACCCTTGCAATTTCTTCAATAGATCTAACTTGTAGTCCACTGGTATGAACTGCTTCTTCAGTTTCTCTACCATGTGATCCCATCTGGTGATCTTGACTTTTCCTCTTCGATTTCTTTCCAATTGGACCTCTTTCCACCAAATACTGGCATGGCCCTTCAGCTTCATTTTTGCAAACTTAACCCAATCTAGGTCCTTTATTTCCTCATACTCAAAATATTCTTCTAGCTCGTTGATCCAGCCAATCAACTCTTCTAGGTTCAGACTTCTGAAATAACTGGGGACTTTTGCTCTGGGTCTTTTTCCGATCTTCAAAATGGCCCTTATTAGCTGCATTTAGTCTTGATCAATTACTTCTTCTCCCTCTTCTACATCTAAACCTTCTTCCTCTCTTTCATCCTCACTTTCCTCCCTTGGGTTTAACCCTCTTCTCAATTGCTCTTGTAATGCATCAATCTATCTCTGGAGGGCTGCCAGTGCATCTCTACCGCCTCAACTACCTCTGGCACCACCACGCCTACCAAGCATCACTCTTGGAGACATCT
>VDFB02161467.1:126866-154775 GCA_007258455.2 Sequoia sempervirens | reverse complement strand
CTTATTATAGAACCAGTAGGCTTTACTTTTAGTAGAATCACCAAGAAAGATTCCTTCATCACTTCTAGCATCAAACTTTCCTATATCTTCATCTCTTTTGATATAGCATTTACTCCCAAATATTTTGAAGTATCTAACAATAGGATTATGACCATACCATAGCTCATAAGGATTCTTACTAGTATCACCTTTGACATGTACCTGATTGAGAGTGTAAATGATAGTACTCACAACTTCTCTCCAGTAGATGCAAAACATTTCCTTCCAACATCATAATCCTAGCAACTTCTTGAATTGTCTTGTTCTTCCTTTCCACAACTCCATTTTTCTGAGGGGTCCATGAGGTAGATAATTGTCTCCTTATCCCATGCTCTTCACAAAAATAATTAAACTCATCGGAAGTGAATTCACCACCTCTATCTGATCTTAGACATTTAATCTTCAGACTTGTCTCTGTCTCAACCATAGCCTAAAAAATATTGAATTTCTCTAGAGCTTCAGATTTTTCCCTTAAGAAAGTAACCCACACAAATCTATAATAATCATCAATAAGTAGCATGAAATACATGTCTCCTTTTTTGTAAACTTACGACTTAGAAGGACCACACAATATGCACAAGTCTACCAGCTTCCATTTAATGTTGTTTTCTGTGACGAAACTATAGTTTGCTTCCCTAACTAACATTCCTGTATATAGTATTAGTAGGTTTTATCCTTAGAAGATCTCTCACCCTCGAGTAGAACTTATCTTGATAATATTGTCAAAGTTTACATGGCACATTCTCCTATGCGACAACCAACTTTCATCAATTTAAGCAATCAGACAACTTTTACCAGCAACATTTAGGTGAAAGGTATTACCTTTTGTTTTTGTACTAGAAGCAATCACATTTCTAGAACTCCCCAATATTCTACACTTTCCATTCTTGAATTGAAGATTGTATCCCTTGTCAACCATCTTTCCAACACTTAAGAGATTATGCTTCAAAACCTTCCACATATAGAATATCATCAATATTATGCTTACTATCAAGAGAAATAGATCCTCTGCCATGGATTACACCAACTTTTTCATCACCAAATCTTACAACACCACCATCATACTTTTCCAAGCTCAAAAATTTACTTTTATCACCTGTCATGTGATGAGAGCATCCACTATCAATCACCCATTCATCTTTTTTCTTCAACTCTAGCAAATTTTAGAGCTTTCCCACATTTGTACGCAATTAGCATATTTTTAGGTACTGGATCATTTTCCTTGATAGCAAATAAATACCCATTCATCCCTACCAAATTCCCTTTTTATTAGATTCATCATCTATCACACCTTCACTAGGCAAAGATAATAGCACTTTCTTTTGAATCTAGGCTTGTTAGGGTCTTGTCCTTTTCCTAACACCCTTTGAGGAAAAATGACTTATCTTATTGCATGAAAAACACTTAAGATGAAATTTCCCTTTATACTTACCTTCTCCTTTGGCTACCCTCTTGACAAGAAGTGCTTCAAGCTCATCTAGTTTTCTCTCTTCTTCAATCTCTCTCATTTCTTGCTCATACTTGGACATTTTTCTAGAAGAACTTTCACCTGGATCATATCTCTAATTATCTTTTCCAAAGATAGTAGCTTTGAATGCAGATTTTTTCTTAGGAAGAGAATCACCAAAATCACTTAACTCAAAAGAAGTAAGCTTACCAATCAACATGTCTCTGATTACATTTGTCACAGCCCGATCTCCTCAATAGTGAAGCTTTGTGTTTGTGTAGCAGAAAGGATCCGAGCATGAAGCAATATTTGATTCTTCCAATGTTCCACCATAATATATCTCGATACTACACACAAGTTCATTCACTTCATACAAAAGAAGTGATGTTCTCATCTCCACCCATTCTCAATGTTTCATATTTACCTTTTAGGCTTTTTAGCTTTGCAATCTTCACATGGGTATCACCTTCATACAAAGCTTCCAAATTTTTCTAGATCGCATAAGAAATCTTCAACTCCATTACATTTGTCATCTTGGAATCAATCAAAGCACTCAACAATGCTTCCTTAGCCTTGATATTTTACTCGGCTTCCTTAATCTCACCTATAGTAGAAGGACCATTATGTGGGACGATATACCTATTCTTTGTAATATTCTAATAAAGTTCACCAATGTATCTCATATGACACTCCATTCGTGTCTTCCATAGAGAATAATTTGTTCCATCAACTTTGGACTATCCTTCTATATGTCGCTTATCCCTTGATCACTCAAGCTTATTAAAATTCTTCGAGGAACTTGCTTTGATACCACTGTTGGAAACAAGGGAAGACAAATAAGAGGGGGGGTAAATCAATTGTCACAAAATCATACTTATTAAACTTATTCTCAAATCTGATAAATAAAACATGAAAGCATAACCTATCACCACATCTAAAACACGTAACACCAAGATTTTTTTACTGGTTCCTATTAGGAAAAACTATGGTGGAGGCTAATCCACAAGATTATACTGCTAAAAAGTATAAAAGAGTTGTAACATAAATGCACATGCATTTAGGCACACTTCCTAGAGAGCTACACGTCAACATAAAAGGCTTACTTCCCAAAAGGAAGACTTCATCAAGTTTTACAGATTCGATTACATACACGTAATATTTTGAACTAAGAAAATAACACATCTTCTAATGCCTGACATGCTTTTGGTTAAGCTGCGATAAACACTTTATTCTTCACTCTTCTTCACTTTAATTTCTTTGAAATATTAGAGCATTATTTGCATGCAACACTCACACACCACTTGCTTCAAATGGTATAAACAATCGATCATATATATCCACAACTAAGGTTTACATCAACTACATGTCAGCCCAACAAAATATAAAATGTGTACAAACTGTCAGCCCAAATCAATAAATAATTTATTAATGCAAACCAAACAATGCTAGGAACAACATAGTAAGGACTCAAAATAACATACTCAAACATGAAACACCTTAAAAAATTATGCCTCGAAGATCCGCAACACACTACAATCACCCTATTGGCCATGATCATGAAAAAAATGAATGCACAAAAGAAAATCACCAATCGTGAGCACAATGATCAATGTGGACCAACAACACAGATAGAGCACAATCTAGAAACATCCACAAGCATCATGAATCACGATAGAAGCATCTGCAACAAATCAAATTACTATAATCACATTATCTTCTTTCAGGAGCACCAACTAAAGCAACAAAACAACTGTCAAAACACAAATACTCATAACTCAGTCAAATCTTCATGCAAAACTCTGAAACTTCATGTGGATAAACTAGATATACTTTTCAACAAACCATTTAATCCACAACCTCTTATCATCAATATATTGAGCTAGCCACCATGCTTCACTACATCACTGACAACCTACAACTTATTTTATTACAATTTTCTCAATATCCTTGACATATACAGCCTTGAAGACATTAATGCCAATAGTGTTGACATAAATGACAACCACAAATCAGCAATATCCAACAAGTCCACTTTGGATTTTCTGTAAATCCAAAAGTGGAAACGGAATCCCACAACCTGCACTCTGCTTTTTGATGGAAATCTAGATCTAAACCTTCGAAAAACCCTGCAAAATAGAAGATATTTTGATTTCTAATGGGTGTTTTTCCTTGTTCAAACCCCTATTTGGTATTTAAACTTTGTGAAGGACAAAATATGCATAAAACACTAGCCTTAAGTGTGTCTAAGACTAAGAAAAGCTGAAATAAGGAAAGATCCTATTCTAATGTGTTAGAATAAGATAATTAAAATGGCACTTGAATGATGCAAGACTTCAATGCAAGAAACCATACAACATTTCAAATGAACATAAATGACATGTAAGATGTAATGAAAACCTTAAGTCTGAAGATAGGAAGAAAATGGAATATGGAATCACTTTGAAAATAAGTCATTAGGTGTGATTTGATGGCTAGTTGCATCTCCTCAACCTAGATTTCTCCATGATTCACCATAGGCATCCATGATCAACCCTTTGTAATGTGAGATCTTGGAAAAAAAGTGAGCTTGGAGACCTACAAAAACCCTAGTTTGTTGTCCTTAAGCTTCAACTTTGCTATAGAAGTGCTATTGAATCTTCTTGTGAAAGATACTTTGCTCTTGAGTTTTGATTTTTGCTTTGAAAAATTACTAGAAGATGTGAAAAATGACTTAAAATGTGTATTTATAGGCATCAACACCTAATTTTCCCATTATTTAGACCTAAGAGGCTGACATCCACTGAAAAATTAAATTGAATTGGTGAAATTCCCGCTCAAAAGTGGAAAATACCCCAAAAGGGACTAAGTCGCCACCTTGGGTGACTTAGTCCCACCTAGGATTTTTTTGGTGGGTTTCACAAAATTTGAGTCGTTTTTGTGGTATTTGTCAGGATTTAAGTGGTGTGTGAGTGAAATAGGCCTTAAAGTCCAAAATCATGAGCATTAGGGGCCTATAAATGCAATTTTTAAGGGGTGATTGATGCAAGGTGCCTAAAATAGGACCTAATTAGGTCACAGATTGTACTTTTTGCAAAGGAGTACAATTTTTGTGTCCACGGGGGATAAATTAGTTGTGAGACAAATAATCGAACCTCTAGAGATTCCAAACATGCCACCCATGTTCTCACAAAATAGTGGTCAACCCAAAGAGAACCCCTTGTTCAGAAAACCAACTCAGATTGAACAAGCAATAGTGGCACAACTGTATTAAGGAGGGCCATCCCAGTACAAACCACAAAGAAGCAATTCACCTCCTGGATAAAATATACCTCAAAACACTTCAAGTGTCAACCGTTCCCAGAAAAATTAGTACTATCAACAGGGTGGAACACAAGGCCCCCCTTTGAATGATTAGTACTATCAACAGCGTAGAACACAAGGTCCCCCTCCGAACGATCAATACTATCAATAGGGTAGAACACAGGGCCCCCCTCCAAACAATTAGTACCACCAACAAGGTGGACCATAGGGTCCCCTTCTGAACTATCAATACCAATAGAAAGGTGTGCCATAGAGCACCCTTATTCAATCGTCTGATCATTAATGTGTCTCACTAACGTATAAATAGGGTAACCTTCATTTTAGTCCTTCCCAGTAGCAAGGTGTGCCATAGAGCACCCTTCTTCAGTCGCCCCATCAATAAGGTTTCTCGCTAATGCATCAATAGGGTAACCTTAATTTTAGTCTTTCCCAGTAGTAATGTGTGCCATAGAGCACCCTTCTTCAGTCATCCCATCAACATGGTGTCCCGCTAATGCAGCAATAGGGTAACCTTCATTTTAGTCCTTCTCAGTAGCAAGGTGTCCCACAAAGCACTTTTATTCAGTCATCCCATCAATAAGGTGTCCCACTAATGCATGAATAGGGTAACCTTCAGTTTAATCATTCCTAGCAACAAGGTAGGCCATAAGGAACTCCTCCCAATTCATCCTATCAACAAGGTGTCCCGCTAATGCATCAATAGGGTAACCTTTAGTACACTTCATTTCAGCAACAAGGAGCTAACCCTCCTTACACCCAGCAAGGACCTAACCCACTCTATTTCCAAAATAGTTACCAAGGTCCTATACCATTACAATACCTGATATATGATTAAAACATGGTGGGAAAACAAGGCTATTATATGCATAACTCACAAAAAACGTGCCAAAAATAAATGTAGAAATGAAACTAGAGGTTGTTACCCAATAGGTAGCAGGAATGCAAGCTAGAAAAAAAAAGAAAACCTATACCATCCAATAAATCTACCCATTCCCATTCGATCAATCCATCAGTACAATACCCTTTCCTAAGAATTTTGAGATACCCAAGTTTGACAACAAATATAAAGGGAGAGGGGACCCAATAGAGAATATACACAATTTCTCTGTATCATGCATGGAAGTATGACACAATGACTCATACCTCATGAGGCTATTTCCATCCAGCCTTATGGGCCATGCTATGGAGTGGTTCACCCATTTGACCCCATCAGTCAAAACCTTCAATGAACTATCTAGAAAATTCATAAGTCACTTGTCTTTCAACATCGAACAAGATGTCACCATCACAAGCTTATCCACAATCAAACAGAATCAAGGAGATTCCTTTACCTCCTACCTACAGTGATGGAGATACAAGGCTAGTAGATGTAAGTGGCCCATTCCCAACAAGGAGTTGGTGGACATATTCATTACCAACGTCTTACTTGAGATCAACTACCAACTCACAATGTTATGTCTAACAGAATTTGAAGAAACCATCGAGAAGGGATTAAATATTGAGAGAGCCCTCATTTCCAAGGCAACCCTCAAGATGAATAGCTAAAAAGATAGTCCCTCTAGTTCAAATGAAAAACCTAAAGTCTGGGCTAAGAACAAAGATGTCACAAATGATGGAGTAGTTGAGGCAAGAGAACTATTGAATGCATCGAATGAGCCTCAAAACAAACCACATGTAGCACAAACAAGTTGTAAACAATGATTTTGGATTTCCCACACAATGCTTTGCTCCTCCTAGGGTTTTTCACCTAAAAGGAGAAAACATAATGAATGGGGTCCAAAATGCAAGTGTCTACACTCAAATTCAATGTAAATGAGATTTATTATGTCTAATTATGATGTAATAATGCATTGATTTGAAAATAAAATGACTTAATGATGCTAAGCCTAAGAAATGCAAAGTGTTGGAAAACACATTGTGATATGAAAACATGTGATAAATGACCTAGAAATGCAAATAAAACCAAATAGAAAGTTGTAAGAAAAAAGGTGTGCACATAGAAGTGTGTTGTAGACTTGAAGCAACTTTGGAATTTTGTAAATTCTAATTTTTAAGCCTGATGGGACATTTACGCCAGGGTGGGCGACTTAGTCCACTTTCAGAATTTTTTTGGAAAACTGCACCGGAACCTGTTTTGTCCAAATGGGTATCCAAATCTACAAAAATCTTTGAAAAATAGGTTCAATGGGACTAAGCTGCCACTAGTGGTGACTTAGTCCACTTCTGAATTTCTAAAAATTCAAAAGTGGAATTGGAAGGCCTAGGTCTGCACTCTGGTTTCCCACAGGTGTCCGCTTCTAAAACTCTAATTTTTGGGCCTAAAAGTGACTTTTTGTTGATATTTTGGCTTGGTCAACAAGGAGATGTCTTCAATGAGTCTTCGACCTAATCTTCAATGATTTTCAAACCCTCAAAGTACCTAAATCTGTAAACACACAAGGAAAGAGAAAGAAATGTTGAATGTTAGGGCATGGGGGTTTGCCTTGGTCAAACCCCTTTTTAGGTAATTAAACCAAAATGAGGAAAATATGTAATGAAGCATGAAACAATGGAATTAATACCTTGCCATGATGTTTTATCTTGAATTTCTGCAACAAAACATGAAGAATCTGCCCTTTAATGTCCTTGGAAGCTATCTTGATGACTTGCAATGATAAAACCCTAGCTTGCTTGACATGAGAACATGATGAATGATGGATGAATGATGATGAGTTATGAATTAAGATGAGTTAGGTTAAAATGAAAGGTAAAACCCTATATTTATACACAATTATGCCTTAATTCCCAAAAATACCTCATCACAGGCCGACCTTAGGTCTTAAAGAATAAAAACCCGAAAGAAATTTGAATTAATTTTGCTTTTTGTGCCACATGGGACTAAGTCGCCCAAGGTGGTGACTTAGTCCACCTGGGAAATTTTGAGTGGATGTCAAAGATTAAGATGTATTAAATGTTTTTTATCGGGTTCTCCTTCAACAAGAAACTTAATTAAGGCTTGTAAGTGCATAAAGGGGTCATTTAAAGCATAATAAAGGTGTAAGTATTGATGAAAAGCCTAGGAAAGTGTGAAATTTTGTTACAAGAATTTACAACACTTTCAAATAGGTCTTGATAAGGTTATTTAGTTGAATTATAACATTATGGTCCTAGAAAAGTGTGAAGATAATTTATATCTTACAACACTCTTGCAAGACATCAATAAATGTATTTTATTCAATTTGCAAGGTTTCAAGACCTAGTGTGGATGTGTAAAAAACCTCACAACACCAAATCAAGGCCTCATTAAGTTCAATTTGTCATCAATTATTCTCATATCAAGAAAAGCATACACTTTTTTGGCGACACATTAAGCCCCCACTTTAGTGAGAGAATGAACTTGCTTCAAACTCATGCTAAAGTAGCCATTCAAGAGGAGTCCAATCATACCAATGCGGATGACAAAGAATGAAAAAGATCAAAGGAGGTTGTGCAAGCCCCCAGGGTCCATGATCCTAAGTCAAGCCAATATAAGCATGAAAGGACACATGCAAGGTGAATGATTTGCAACAATACAAGATACATGATCATATAATGGCAAGAACTAGAAGGAAATAAAAATGGGGTGGATCAAGCTTTGACCATCTGTCCAACATGTTGTGGATTAGATCTAGGCTTGTTTTTTTGAAAATGTGTACTCACTTTGGGCCGATGGAAATTCTTGGTTGTCCGCTAGGTGAGAAGGCCAAAGTATACTCACTCCAGGGCCACAAAACTTCTGGTTATTGTTGTCAATAAATTTGTACCCTGCTGAATGCAATATTCAGCAATCTACTGAAAAATGGAAACCTTCTTCAGATGTGGGTGATTTGAATGAAGAAGGAATCTCCAGAGTGAGCTAGTTCTCTGAATGATAAATTGTACTCTAAGATGTTCTGAGGGAAAAGGGATAGAAGGATGGACTGATAAAACTTAAACCAACTGATGATTAACTTATTACTTCTGACAAAAATTAGATCTTGCCACTCACAACAATTCCTTGATTACAATAGTTCCTACAATCTCACCAATGCATGATTTCATCAATAATTCATATGAAGATTTAGAGACATCGAATACATCATATAACCTGAAAACATGAAACTCTATGTAGAAAACTCATAAAAGCAGGACATTAAGGCTTCAAAATGAAAACACAAAGCATCAAACTATTGTTACCAGTCTTGAGACAAGAAAATGGAAAGAAGAACTCTATTGTATTACTGAAACTGAAAGAGTGTCAATCTGCCAAAACTGAGTACAAAAGGTTCACAAGCTCAAAAATGCATAAGAGCAGGAACTGAAATCTGAACTGAGAAGGAGAGCTAAAAACTAAGACTTTTGAGGACCTAACTCTCAAGAAACCCTAATCCGATCTCAAAAAGCTCAAGGAAAAAAAAGCTTCAACTGTCTCAAAAACTACATAAAAGAAAAAAAGCATATTGCTTTTATGATGAACTTGTCAAGCTCTAAAAATAGAATAACTGCTTTTAAAAGCCTAAAACACCTTATCTCCAAGATAAGACTAAATTCTGACCAAGAGAAGAAGTCAACAAAAATCTACTAAAATAGCAAGAAATCATAAAACAATTTATAAAAGATTGCTTTACGATTTTGCTTTACAAGATTACAGATTTGCACAATTTGTCTATTTTTTGCAATGAAAGATTAAAAATCTTTTGCAAAAAAGAAAACCTTCTTATCTCTCCATTACAATGCTTTGATTTTCTCAAAAGAATCATAAAATATTAATACATATCATTATCTTCCCATCAAAATCTCTCATTGATTTCTCCAAAATCAATTAAAATCAGAAACCCTAAGTGGACAACTGACCAAAAGATCCCTAGGTTATAACATATTTCAACATTTATATTCTCAATGTTTCACTAAAACACCTAAAATAGGGTTTCAAGACTTCAAATTTCACTAAGGCACAAAACAAGTCTTAAAGACTTTAATATATCGACCTAGTATAAGAATTTCAGCCTCCACATATATCAAATTTCAGACTTTGATAAATCACAATGCAAAGGTTATTCCACTCGAATTTCCCCATGTGCTTTGACCAAACAATCCAGATAATGATAAGGTCGAATTAGGGTTTCAACAAAACAAAGTCAAACCCTAATAATCACTTCATTTCACACTCTCCACTTTGAAGGAAAAGAGCTCCGCCTGTAAACATGTCGCCATGATTGATCCTAGACTGGTACTCATGTGCCTTGAGAACTTCATCATGCTCCTTCCTGTAACGTCGCCTTGCTTGGCCGACCATACTATGAGCTCGAGTTTTATTTAAAAGCTCTAGGAGAGAGCTCATTCGCGTTCGTGGGTATGTCTTCTGCTTCTATGCACAAGGTAAGTTATTCACTCATGGCTTCTATGGCTTCACATTTTTGTTCAATCTTGGCCTTACAACCATGGCTAACACAACCTTGAATGCCTCTGCCTTATATTTTTTGTGTTCACTTCTACTATGAAAGTTGGACTATCACTTGAGAGCTCGAACCCTTGCTTTATGGAGCTCTTGGCCACGGCTATACACACTCTCCACAGCATTGGCTGGTAAGCCATCTTTGCTAGATACTTTGCTCCTCAGAGACTTAAAGAATCTCTATTTTACCTATGAGTTTCTAGCCATTTTTAGGCCGCACTAGATGTGTATCATAGAGAGCATTAATCTCATGTGGGTTTTGTGCTCACTCCAAAACACAAATTGACCTTTATGCATATTTGAGGACATACCCTCCAAGATATGTATCATGAAAATTGAATAAAAACTGTGATTCTTCATTTGAAAACTCAATCTACTACGTGGAATTCGCATTTTTGTATTTTCCTGCTATTTGATACAAAATCTTCACATGGGTTATTACTGTTATTTGCATTTTTGTGTTTAAAAGACAAACCATAAAATGGGTACTTTGTATATTCAATTCTCTTAAGCTATGAACTCGACCCAAATGGGAAAACCGTATTTATAATTCTAAAGCTTGACTTAAGAATGGAACTCCTTTTCTATACCTGTCACATCACATAAAATTCTAAACTAGATTGGTAGATCAAACTGCTTTGATGTTGTGATAAGAACACCCCACGGATGGCCGAAAATAGTGAAAAATCTATATATTTACTAGAAACCCCAATGTGGGTACTGGCTGTTTGTCTTTATTTACCTTAAAAAATGAGAGCTCCTATAAGAGTAATAAAATCTGTGTATTCATTTGTACTTAGCTTATGGACTCGACCCAAAATAATTGATGCTTTACTCTTATATTTTGTTGAAGAAGACTCACATGGTGAGCTGGAAACACATCTGTTACCCTTAATATACTCATGCAACTTAGCTTGATCACCATGATTTCTTTTGCACTTTCAGTTGCAAAACCCATACTTGGCATCTATTATTAAAACTGGGTTTGACCTCTCTCCTACTTCTGCATTTTCAATTAATCATGTAAAACTAGATTTCTGAAGCATTCAAATTTCTTACTTTTAGCATGATTTTGTATTTGTCCATTGCGAAGAGAATGAAACATAGATTCATGAAATTCTGTAAATGTATCCTCTATTTGTATTATAGATATATGAATTCATTTGTAAAATGCAGGATTGAGCACTTTAAATGCAAACCCCAGTGTGGGTGCATAAGAACTATATGTTTTGACTTCCGTGCACAACCCTAGCTTCCTTTGGCATTCAAATTTCTTACTTTCCAGCACACAGATATCTAGAAAATTAGAACAATCTATGTCATTCCATGATACAGGTATACTTAGACCACTGCTCCATGTTGTTTTCCTGAGACAGAACTTGTCATGGATAAAACTGCAAATCACAATTTAATTGACAATGAACTCCTGCATTCTGTTTTTACTTATGCAGAGCTTTTATCTGAAACATTGTAATATTATGGACTACACCTTGTTTGACTATGTCAATGCATGACTAAAACCTCATAAACACCTTCTGGAAAGAAATTGTTATCATTTCTTTGTCATTCTAGAACAATCATTTCTCACCTTGTGATTCTTACAGCTGTATTTGCTTATCAGTTAATTGGAACTAGTGATTCACTTAACACTTGAATGCACTGTCGGTGTTTCGTACTCTTGAGCTTCAACATGTACTCTTCATGCATTTTTATGTTCCACCTAACAAACTGTTCTTTGAATCTGCCCTATTTCATGATGAAAACCAAAACAAAACTCTTTATTAAGGCATAATGTATGCCTGTTCACTATCCTTGACTGTGAAAAGAATACTGATGAACTAGAACTTGCATGACATATATGATTATGATGAACACAAAACATGAACTATGCAGCAATGTTTGATATAAATGTACTCAGTTGAATTGATTGAGTGAACTAAACTCACTATTCACCTGTAGCCTTTAGAAAAATTAACCTGATCGTTATCAATGCATAGCTGGTTTAGTAACTCGATAGATAACTCTGTTTACTCTTTCAGTTGTATTTCATTTCCTTTGATGAACATGATGATGTAATCTTTAAATCAGCTCGTTTAATGAATAGGGTAGCATGCCGAGCTCTACCCTTGTGGGAGCCCATTTTTCTCCACATGCTTGGTCTTCGAATAATGATCAGCTTTTTGATTTTTCCTATACCTGCACAAGGAAACAAACAATGTTAGCATAAAACAAAATATGATGATCATGATATTTCTCCTTTAGCTCAATTCCTCTGCACTTGATTGATTGTTTCAATGCATAATTAATAGTAGGTTGCACTATCGTGGGTGCCTCATATATGTTTCTTCATAATCGGAGCCACTGAGACCCCTCTTTTCTCTTATAGGTCGACGAAGCTCAAGAAGACAAAGGTGCACCATTCAGTGTCAACCGTCGATAATCAGGCAATGATGATTATGTCATCACTGATATGTTTTATTTTCTGCATCTTCAGTAGTGTAATGTGCTATTAGTGATATATTGCAACAGTCACATCCACGGCTTGTGTGGATCTTTGATTTCAATTCTTTGCTTTCATTTGAAAGGAAAATGCATTCCAATGCAAATCTTTGTAATATCATTCTAATTCTTGAAATCAAATGAAGCCTTGTAAAATATGAGTCTTTTCATGAAATAAATGAAAGAATTTAAAATGCTCTGTTGTTTACATGCTCAATTTTTGTGCTTCATTCATTTACGGAATGTTTGAATAGCACTCACGAGAAACTCCATTTCTTCTTTTAAATGCACAACTGTTACTTGATGAATGATGATAACAATGTAAACAACACTTAAACATAATGCGCAATTTCACCTCATGATATAATAACATTTAGCGGCTCCATGTCAGTGAGGCAAAATTGAGTGACATTTGGCAATTTCTGCTAAATGCTCTGCTAAGCATAGATCCGATTGGCCTTTAAACAGATTCATTTGGTAGCGAGTCAATTTTTCCCTTCTTTGAAACTCAAAAACTTGAGCGGCAACTTACTCCAAATATAGCGAAAAGAAACAAAATAGAAGCTGAAATGAAACTAACAGGCTACTGATGGTATGTGAGAACAATGTCGCGATGGCTCTTAGGGAAAGCAAAACTACTGAATAGAAATGTGCATAACGCACTTATTTGTAGCAACTATTCTATCCTACACTAACCAGTGGAAAAGGTACTCAAACAAAACCATTTACGGGTTTTGAAAAATAACTGCCTCTCCTAGTCAACCGAGGATACTTTGCATGCTCACAAATTTGCACTAAGAGGTGGAAAATGAGGATACTTCTCACACATTGTTGTGCTGCAACTTGTAAATAACAATCAAAGATGAAAATCATGTGAATCTGATCAAGCATACCTCTAGTTTTCCTAGAATGAATAAGTGGGATTTGCTGCCCCTCGATTGCCACCTCATACTTAGGTGCACTAGAAATCCTTTGGATCTTGCCAACAACCCTGGCTAGATGTCTGATGGGGCAGCCTCTCGAAAGGGTGAAACTAGAACTTGCACATCTGGTTCTTTGCTGGTTACTTACTACTTCAATCTCATCCTTCTAATGAGGATCATTTGAAAATAGATCACCCAACCTTGCGCAAAACTCATCAATTATATTAGCGTACAAGTTCTCATGGGTCCCATCATTATCTTCTGTATGCATAATAGGCTTTGAGGTGTCCTCCTAACTACTGTCTTGAAAAATTGTAAAGATATCAAGGCCATTACCTTGTACAACAGTTTCATGCTTATGCGCAACTTGATCTCGTTCTATTTGAACTATTGTATCATGCTTATCGGGATTTTGACATTTGATAGCCATGCTCTCCCCACCTCGAGTTTGGACACCCCCTGTTGTCTCCTCAAGCTGCTACTCCACACCTTCTCCCTCAAAAGATGAGTGTTTGGCATCTAAATTTGAAACAAAAGCCTCAAGATCATCCCAAAACATGTCATCTTCCTTCTCATTTTCAATTTCTTGTGGAGGAAGACTATTAGTTACTTTGCTACAGCTCCTCTGAGGTATCAAAACATTAGAATTTTGAACTTCTTCCTACTATTCTAGAGTGGGTATGGACGTAATCTGAGATGAGCTTTCCTCATTATCCACAAAAAATGGTAACTCATTGAACAGATCAAGCAGAACTTGAGAGCTGTCAACCATTTCTTGATCTTGAATTTGTGGTTCCTCAAACACAGTCTCCTCTATCTCCTGCAATAACTGCTCCTGAAGTTTTGGGTCCTCTTTATCACTGTACCAACTGGATACTTCGAAATAATCATCAATATTTTATTGTTCCAAAGAATCAACTTCCTCTGCACATGCAACACTCTTAGGTTCAGCCGAGAAAGGAGTGCAATCAGCAACAACCGCCTGCTCTGTATGTTGCAACAATTGTTCCTCTGAAAACTTTCCATTGTCCTCCACAAAACAAGGCTCTTCTCGTTCAATATTTTGTTGCTGCAAATGATATTCCTCCATGGCTATATGTAATAAATTTACTCCTCTAGCTTCTTCCATGGTGAAAGATGAGTCATTTTCCAAGACAATAGATCTACTCTCATAAAGTTAAGTAGTGGCAGGACCATTAGATTTATTTGGTTGGGAAACTTGGCGAATCTCTGGAGTCTCCTGGAGGAAAAGAGGCTGCTCTCTAATGGACTAGTCTTGAATGCTTACAGGTTCAGAATGTTCTAACCTAGGTTATTACAAAGGTAAACAATCTCTAAAGCTAGGAATTTTGATTTTAGTAGGGTTAGGAGGCTCAGTTTTCATAAAACTTGGAAATTTAAACTCACGAACCTCTTCTTGAATAGTATTCTGAGATGGCAGGAGTTGTTTGGGCTTCATGCATTTGATATTGAGCAAGCAGAAGATTCATTTGTGCAGTTGTCTCCCTCTCCAAATCCTCCTCAAACTGTGTTCTTTGGGCCTCTAACTCCTGCTCACGAAGATAGGCCAGCTCCTCCTGGTGCTGATTATATTCATGCTGCTTCTTGATCTCCTCCAGCTGACTCATGTAATCAAGCAGTGTGCTCTTTATACTTGCAATCCCCTCCTACTGATCTATTTCATTCATTTTCCTTTCATAGTTCAACAATATATCTTTGAAGCTCAAGTCTTCAATCTCTTGGGACTGATTTTGAACATATGAGGGCTGAGATGAATAATGAGCAGGGGTGGGTGGGTGGAAACTATACTAGGTATGTTGGTTTTGAAAAGCCATGGAACTGAAACGAGCGGCATGATTATGCGAATATGGCTGATATGGAGATGGACAAGCAGGGCTCTCATGATATGGCAGATGATATAATGCATGGCCATGAAATATTGACATATTCTTTCATTCATAACCTGGAAAACAGCAAAAGCTAGGCTTTTTAAAAATACCAGCACTTGATCTGCATACAAAAACTGAGAACGGAGTCACCGGGTATATTGAAACGAGCCTCTAAAAGGATGAATAACTTGTTGCATACACCAAACAACAAATTTAAAATGTTAAAACTTCTTTGAAATTGATTTTTAGAGTCCCACGGTGCCAAAAGCATTTGTCAGCAGTTGCACCACTGTTGAATGCTATATTGACGGCCCTCTTGCGACACATGGAATCCTCCTTCAAATGTGGGTGATCTAAGTGAAGGAGGAATCTCCAAGAGTGAGTTGGTTCTTGAATAATTGATCTTATTCTAAATTACTTATGAGGAAAGGGATAAAAGATGTTAGAAAAATAAAACCTATGAATATTGATGTTTAACTTATTGCCAGTGAAATTAGATCTTTTCCACTCACAACAATCTCTCTATTACAATAGTTCTCACAATCTCATTGATATATGATTTCATCAATAATTTATATGATTCAGAGACATCGAATACATCATATAACCTGAAAACATGAAATCCTATACAGAAAACTCATAAAAGCAGGACATTAAGGCTTCAAATCTGAAAACACAAAGCATCAAACTGCTGTAACTAGTCTTGAGACAAGAAAATGGAAATAAGAACTCTGTCATATTACTGAAATTCAAAGAGTGTCAATCTGCCAAAACTGAGTACAAAGGGTTGACAAGCTCAAAAATGCATAAGAGCAGGAACTGAAATCTGAACTGAGAACAAAGAGCTAAAAGACTAAGTATTTTGAAAGGCATAGCTCTCAAGAAACCCTAATCCGAGCTCAGGAAAATGCTCAAGGAAAAAAGCTTCAAACTGTCTCAAAAACTGCACAAAAGCAAAAAAAAGCATACTGCTTTTATGATGAACCTGTCAAGCCTTTAAAAATAGGCTGGATTTGCTTTAAAAGCTCAAAAAAACCTTATCTCTCCAAGATAAGACTCAAACTTGACCAAGAGGAAAAGTCAACAATAATCTGCTAAAAATAGCAAGAAATCATAAAACAATTTATAAAAGATTGTTTTACGATTATGCTTTACAAAATTGCAGATTCTCACAATTTGTCTATATTTTGCAATTAAAGATTAAAAAATCTTTTACAAAAAGAAAAACTTCTTATCCCTCCATAACAATGCTTTGATTTTCTCACAAAATCATAAAAATATTACACATCATCACCTTCTCATCAAAATTTCTCATTGATCTCCAATTGATTTCTCTAAAATCAATTAAAAAACAAGGAACCCTAAATGGATAATTGATTTCCTATGAGAAAACAAACCCTAAGTGATAAAAATAATCAATCCTAGATCATAAAGCATTCCCTATGCACCCTTATTATTTTCTCATAATAACACAAGATCAAGTAGTCCATGTCACTAAGGCATAAAACAAGTCCTAAAGACTTTAATATATCGACCTAGTATAAGAATTTCGGCCTCCACATATGTCAAACGCCAGACTTTGATAAATATAATACTTAGGCATATAAGTCTCGACCTCCATTCAAATTTCTCCATGTGCTTTGATCAAAGATTCTAGATGATGATAAGGTTGGAATTAGGGTTCGAACAAAACAAGGTCAAACCCTAGTAATGATTCATTTCGCACTCATCACTTGAGGAAAATGAGCTCAACCAGTGAACATACCGCCATGATTGAATTGAACTCGAGCTCGTGTGCCTTAGGAATCCTCAGTACTCTTTCAGGAAGGTCGATCTCTTCAATGGGTAAGCTCGCTTTTGTATTACTGAAATTCTTTCACTTATTCTTGAAGTCAAAAGGATCCTGATTTTCTTCACACTCCTGTGCTTTGCTATGCTTGGCCGACCTGAGCTCAAACTCGGCCTCTGTCAGGAGACTCCATGAGAGAGCTCGCTTCTGGTTTTTTCTTTCGCTTCCTGTGCACAAGGTAAGCTATGTGTTCATAGCCTCTATGGCTTCTCATTCTGTTCCCTCTGGCTTATAGCCGTGGCTAATACAATTTCTAATGCCTTTGTTTTGTATTTTTTGTGTTTATATTTACCATTAAAGCTCGACCACCATTTTGAGAGCTCGAATATTGGCTTCTGGATGCTCTGTGAAGCTCTTGGCCGCGGCTAGGGTGCTCGTCCACAGACTTGAAGTGGTGAGTTGCACTAAAAACACATACTGTCTCCTTCAAAAAAACTCAACCATCTTTACTAAGATTACATGGCCATGTACAGGCCACCATACATGTATTGTAGAAAGCATTTTTTGAGATTTTGGGGTCGACCCAAAATAGGAAATCCACCTTCTTGTGTATTTGAAGATTAATCTGCATATGGGTATTTGAAACTTCTGAATAAAACTGCATTTCCTTCATTTTGAAGCCCGATTCACCACAGGGAATTCGCATTATTATGTCTTTGCTACTTTGTGTAAAAATCCATATGGGTTAGTTTTAAAAGTTACAATTTCTGTATTTTAAATGTAACCCCGAAAATGGGTAAATGAGATTCAAAACTGCAACTTCATTTGTTTGATTCAACTCATATGGGTTCAACCCAAATGACCTATGGTTTATTTTCGGACTTCTTAAACAAAAGAACGACATGGGTATTTGTATATCTTGAAGAAAATGCATCTATTCTGATTTCTCTTGTGGAGCTCGACCACCCATTCTTTGCATTTATTCTTGTTATTTACTTAGCAAGCCCTCTCATGGGTATCACTGGAAATGTAAAACTTCATGGCTTTATGTATTACGAACATGGATGATTGGAGATGGTGAAAAAATCGTACATTTATCTATATTCAATTTATGGGCTTGACCAAAATAAGCGATACTTTACTCTTATATTTTGTTTGAGAAGCGGCATGGTGAAATTTGAAAGCATCACATTTACCCTTAAACATACTCATTACAACTTAGCTCGACCACCATGGTCTCTTTTGCACTTTCAGTTGCAAAACCCATACTTGGCATCTATTATTAAAACTGGGTTTGACCTCTCTCCTACTTCTGCATTTTCAATTAATCATGTAAAACTAGATTTTTGAAGCATTCAAATTTCTTACTTTCAGCATGATTCTATATTTGTCCATTGTGAAGAGAATGAAACATAGATTCATGAAATTCTGTAAATGTATCCTCTGTTTGTATTACATATATATGAATTCATTTGTAAAATGCAAGATTGAGCACTTTAAATGCAAACCCCAGTGTGGGTGCATAAGAACTATATGTTTTGACTTATGTGCACAACCCTAGCTTCCTTTCTTACTTTACAGCACACAGATATCTAGAAAATTAGAACAATCTATGTCATTCCATGATACAGGTATACTTAGACCACTGCTCCATGTTGTTTTCCTGAGACAGAACTTGTCATGGATAAAACTGCAAATCACAATTTAATCAAAAGTGAACTCCTGCTTTCTGTTTTTACTTATGCAGAGCTTTTATCTGAAACATTGTAATATTATGGACTACACCTTGTTTGACTATGTCAATGCATGACTAAAACCTCATAAACACCTTCTGGAAAGAAATTGTTATCATTTCTTTGTCATTCTAGAACAATCATTTCTCACCTTGTGATTCTTACAGCTGTATTTGCTTATCAGTTAATTGGAACTAGTGATTCACTTAACACTTGAATGCACTGTCGGTGTTTCGTACTCTTGAGCTTCAACATGTACTCTTCATGCATTTTTATGTTCCACCTAACAAACTGTTCTTTGAATCTGCCCTATTTCATGATGAAAACCAAAACAAAACTCTTTATTAAGGCATAATGTATGCCTGTTCACTATCCTTGACTGTGAAAAGAATACTGATGAACTAGAACTTGCATGACATATATGATTATGATGAACACAAAACATGAACTATGCAGCAATGTTTGATATAAATGTACTCAGTTGAATTGATTGAGTGAACTAAACTCACTATTCACCTGTAGCCTTTAGAAAAATTAACCTGATCGTTATCAATGCATAGCTGGTTTAGTAACTCGATAGATAACTCTGTTTACTCTTTCAGTTGTATTTCATTTCCTTTGATGAACATGATGATGTAATCTTTAAATCAGCTCGTTTAATGAATAGGGTAGCATGCCGAGCTCTACCCTTGTGGGAGCCCATTTTTCTCCACATGCTTGGTCTTCGAATAATGATCAGCTTTTTGATTTTTCCTATACCTGCACAAGGAAACAAACAATGTTAGCATAAAACAAAATATGATGATCATGATATTTCTCCTTTAGCTCAATTCCTCTGCACTTGATTGATTGTTTCAATGCATAATTAATAGTAGGTTGCACTATCGTGGGTGCCTCATATATGTTTCTTCATAATCGGAGCCACTGACACCCCCTCTTTTCTCTTATAGGTCGACGAAGCTCAAGAAGACAAAGGTGCACCATTCAGTGTCAACCGTCGATAATCAGGCAATGATGATTATGTCATCACTGATATGTTTTATTTTCTGCATCTTCAGTAGTGTAATGTGCTATTAGTGATATATTGCAATAGTCACATCCACGGCTTGTGTGGATCTTTGATTTCAATTCTTTGCTTTCATTTGAAAGGAAAATGGATTCCAATGCAAATCTTTGGAATATCATTGTGATTCTTGAAATCAAACGAAGCCTTGTAAAATATGAGTATTTTCATGAAATAAATGAAAGCATTTAAAAAATGCTCTATTGTTTACATGCTCAATTCTGTACTTCATTCATTTTTGGAACATGTGGATGGCACTCTAAATTTTGATTTTCTTTTCAAATGCACAACTGTCACTCAACACATAATGAAAACAATGCAAAACAACACTTAAACATAATCTGCAATTTCACCTCATGATATAATAACATTCAGCCAACTCCACCAATCGAGCTGTGGCAAAAAATTGGTAACATTTTGGTGATTTATGTTATATGCTTTCCTGCTAAGCATAGATAAGTTGCCTTTAAACAATTCATTGGGTCTTGAGGTCAATTTTCCCCTTCTTTGAAACTTCGAAACTTGAACAACAACTTACTCAAACAGCGTGAAAGAAACAAAACATAAGCGAAATGAAACTAACGGGGCCTAATGGCCAGCGGAACAATCGCATTAGCAGCTCTTAGGGAAAGAAAAACTACTAAAATTAAATGTGCAAAATGAACTTGTTACAAACTACTCTATAACATTCACTAGTGGAAAGGTACTCAGAAATAAAACCATTTACGGGTTTGAGAAAAATAACTGCCCTCTCTAGTCAACCGTGGATACTTTGCATGCTCACAAATTTGCACTAAGAGGTGGAAAATGAGGATACTTCTCACACATTGTTGTGCTACAACTTGTAAATAACAATCAAAGATGCAGATCATGTGAATCTGATAAAGCATACCTCTAGTTTGCCCAGAATGAATAAGTGGGATTTGCTGCCCCTCGACTGCCACCTCGTCCTTAGGTGCACTAGAAATCCTTTGGATCTTGCCAACAACCCTGGCTAGATGTCTGATGGGGTAGCCTCTTAAAAGGGTGTAACCAGAACTTGCACCTCCGGTTCTTTGCTAGTTACCTACTACTTCAATCTCATCCTTCTGATGAGGATCATTTGAAAACAGATCACCCAACCTTGCACAAAACTCATCAATTATATTAGCGTACAAGTTCTTGTGGGTCCCATCATTATCTTCTGTATGCATAATAGGCTTTGAGGTGTCCTCCTAACTACTTTCTTGAAAAATTGTAAATATATCAAGGCCATTACCTTGTACAGCAGTGTCATGCTTATGCACAGCTTGATCTCATTCTATTTGAACTATTGTATCATGCTTATCGGGATTTTGACATTCGATAGCCATGCTCTCCCCACCTCGAGTTTGGACACCCCCTGTTGTCTCCTCAAGTTGCTGCTCCACACCTTCTCCCTCAAAAGATGAGTGTTTGGCATCTAAATTTGAAACAAAAGCCTCAAGATCATCCCAAAACATATCGTCTTCCCTCTCACTTTCAGTTTCTTGTGGAGGAAGACTATTAGTTACTTTGCTACAGCTCCTCTAAGGTATCAAAACATTAGAATTTTGAACTTCTTCCTACTGTTCTGGAGCGGGTATGGGCATAATATGAGATGATCTTTCATCATTATCCACAAAAAATGGTAACTCATTGAACAGATCAGGCAGAACTTGAGAGTTGTCGGCCATTTCTTGATCTTGAATTTGTGGTTCCTCAAACACAGTCTCCTCTATCTCCTGCAGCAACTGCTCCTGACATTCTGGGTCCTCTTTATCGCTGTACCAACTGGATACTTCAAAATAATCATTGATATTCTTTTGTTCCAAAGAATCAACTTCCTCTACACATGCAACACTCTTAGGTTCAGCCGAGAAAGGAGTGCAATCAGTAGGAATCGCCTGCTCTGTATGTTGTAGCAATTGTTCCTCTGAAAACTTTCCATTGTCCTCCACAAAACAAGGCTCTTCTCGTTCAATCTTCTGTTGCTGCAAACAATATTCCTCCATAGCTATATGCAATAAATTTACTCTTCTAGCTTCTTCCATGGCGAAAGATGAGTCATTTTCCAAGACAATAGATCTACTCTCATAAAGGAAAGTAGTGGCATGACCATTAGACTTATCTGGTTGGGAAACTTGGCGAATCTCTGGAGTCTCCTAGAGGAAAGAGGCTGCTCTCTAATGGATTGGTCTTGAATGTTCACAGGTTCGAAATGTTCTAACCTAGGTTCTTGCAAAGGTGAAAAATATCTAAAGCTAGGAATTTTGATTTTAGTAGGGTTAGGAGGCTCAGTTTTCATAAAACTTGGAAATTTAAACTCACAAACCTCTTCTTGAATAGGATGTTCTAAGATGGCAGGAGCTGTTTCGGCTTCATGCATTTGATATTGAGCAAGCAGAAGCTTCATTTGTGCAGCTGCCTCCCTCTCCAAATCCTCCTCAAACTGTGTTCTTTGGGCCTCTAACTCCTGCTCACGAACATAGGCCAACTCCTTCTGGTGCTGATTATATTCATGCTGCTTCTTGATCTCCTCCAGCTGACTCATGTAATCAAGCAGTGTGCTCTTTATACTTGCAATCCCCTCCTGCTGATCTATTTCATTCATTTTCCTTTCATAGTTCAACAATATATCTTTGAAGCTCAAGTCTTCAATCTCTTGGGACTAATTTTGAACATATGAGGGCTAAGATGAATAATGAGTAGGGGTGGGTGGGTGGCAACTATACTGGGTATGCTGGTTTTGAAAAGCCATGGAACTGAAACCAGCAACATGATTATGCGAATATGGCTGATATGGAGATGGACAAGCAGGGCTCTCGTGATATGGCGGATGATATGATGCATGGCCATGAAATATTGACATATTCATTCATTCATAAGCTAGAAAACAACAAAAATCTAGGCTTTTAAAAAACACCAGCACTTGATCTGCATACAAAAACCGAAAATGGAGTCGCTAGGTATATTGAAACGAGCTTGCAAAAGGCTGAATAACTTGCCGCATACACCAAACAACAAATTTAAAATGTTAAAACTTCTCTGAAATTGATTTTCAGAGTCCCATCGGGCGTGCCAAAAACTGTTGTCAATAGATTTGCACCTTGTTGAATGAAATATTCAGCAACCTACTGAAACATGGAAACCTCCTTCAAATGTGGGTGATCTGAGCGAAGGAGGAATCTCCATAGTGAGTTGGTTATCCGAATGATTGATCTTATTCTAAATTACTTTTGAGGAAAGGGATAAAATAAGTCTGAAAACTAAAACCTATGACTATTGATGTTTAACTTATTACTTCTGACATAAATTAGATCTTGCCACTCACAACAATTCCTTTATTACAATAGTTCCTACAATCTCATCAGTGCATGATTTCATCAATAATTCATATGAAGATTCAAAGTCATGAATACATCATATAACCTGAAAACATGAAACTGTGCGAGAAAACTCATAAAAGAAGGACATTAAGGCTTCAAAATGAAAACACAAAGCATCAAAATTCTGTTACCAGTCTTGAGACAAGAAAATGGAAAGGAGAACTCTGCTGTATTACTGAAACTGAAAGAGTGTCAATCTGCCAAAATTGAGTACAAAAGAGGTTCCACAAGCTCAAAATGCATAGGCGAGGCCCAGAAATCTCCGGTCGAGAAAGGAGAGGAAAAATATTAGAGATCTTTTTGAAAGGCGCAACTCTCAAGAAACCCTGAAAATCAAACTCGAGAAAAATCTCAAAAAGGCTTGGCCATCTCAAAATGCATAAAAACAAAGGAAAAAAGCATATCGCTTTTATCCTTGAACTGTCAAGCCTCTAAAATAGAAATTTGAATCTGCTTTAAAAGCCCAAAAACCTTATCTCTCCAAGATAAGACTCAAACTTGACCAAGAGGAAAAGTCAACAATAATCTGCTAAAAATAGCAAGAAATCATAAAACAATTTATAAAAGATTGTTTTACGATTATGCTTTACAAAATTGCAGATTCTCACAATTTGTCTATATTTTGCAATTAAAGATTAAAAAATCTTTTACAAAAAGAAAAACTTCTTATCCCTCCATAACAATGCTTTGATTTTCTCACAAAATCATAAAAATATTACACATCATCACCTTCTCATCAAAATTTCTCATTGATCTCCAATTGATTTCTCTAAAATCAATTAAAAAACAAGGAACCCTAAATGGATAATTGATTTCCTATGAGAAAACAAACCCTAAGTGATAAAAATAATCAATCCTAGATCATAAAGCATTCCCTATGCACCCTTATTATTTTCTCATAATAACACAAGATCAAGTAGTCCATGTCACTAAGGCATAAAACAAGTCCTAAAGACTTTAATATATCGACCTAGTATAAGAATTTCGGCCTCCACATATGTCAAACGCCAGACTTTGATAAATATAATACTTAGGCATATAAGTCTCGACCTCCATTCAAATTTCTCCATGTGCTTTGATCAAAGATTCTAGATGATGATAAGGTTGGAATTAGGGTTCGAACAAAACAAGGTCAAACCCTAGTAATGATTCATTTCGCACTCATCACTTGAGGAAAATGAGCTCAACCAGTGAACATACCGCCATGATTGAATTGAACTCGAGCTCGTGTGCCTTAGGAATCCTCAGTACTCTTTCAGGAAGGTCGATCTCTTCAATGGGTAAGCTCGCTTTTGTATTACTGAAATTCTTTCACTTATTCTTGAAGTCAAAAGGATCCTGATTTTCTTCACACTCCTGTGCTTTGCTATGCTTGGCCGACCTGAGCTCAAACTCGGCCTCTGTCAGGAGACTCCATGAGAGAGCTCGCTTCTGGTTTTTTCTTTCGCTTCCTGTGCACAAGGTAAGCTATGTGTTCATAGCCTCTATGGCTTCTCATTCTGTTCCCTCTGGCTTATAGCCGTGGCTAATACAATTTCTAATGCCTTTGTTTTGTATTTTTTGTGTTTATATTTACCATTAAAGCTCGACCACCATTTTGAGAGCTCGAATATTGGCTTCTGGATGCTCTGTGAAGCTCTTGGCCGCGGCTAGGGTGCTCGTCCACAGACTTGAAGTGGTGAGTTGCACTAAAAACACATACTGTCTCCTTCAAAAAAACTCAACCATCTTTACTAAGATTACATGGCCATGTACAGGCCACCATACATGTATTGTAGAAAGCATTTTTTGAGATTTTGGGGTCGACCCAAAATAGGAAATCCACCTTCTTGTGTATTTGAAGATGAATCTGCATATGGGTATTTGAAACTTCTGAATCAAACTGCATTTCCTTTATTTTGAAGCCTGATTCACCATAGGGAATTCACATTATTAGCGGTCTGCTACTAAGTGTAAAAAACTCCATATGGTTATCACTATTATTGCATTTTTGTGTTTTTAAATGTAACTCAAAATGGCAATTCGAGATTCAAAACTGCAAATTCATTTCCAGAAGATTCCACCTTTGGCTCAACCCAAAAGAACTGATGGTCTATTTTTGGACTTCTGAAACAAAAGAACGACATGGGTATTTGTATATCTTGAAGAAAATGCATCTATTCTGATTTCTCTGGCAGAGCTCGACCACCCGTTCTTTGCATTTATTCTTGTCATTTACTTAACAAGCCCTCTCATGGTATCACTGGAAATGTAAAACTTCATGGTTTTATGTATTCTGAACATGGATGATTGGAAATGGTGACAAAATATGTGTATTTATCTATATTCAATTCTATAATGCACCCAAAATAACTGATGCTTTACTCTTATATTCTATTTGAGAAGAAGACTCACATGGTGAGCTAGAAACACATCTATTACCCTTAATATACTCATGCAACTTAGCTCGACCACCATGGTCTCTTTTGCACTTTCAGTTGCAAAACCCATACTTGGCATCTATTATTAAAACTGGGTTTGACCTCTCTCCTACTTCTGCATTTTCAATTAATCATGTAAAACTAGATTTCTGAAGCATTCAAATTTCTTACTTTTAGCATGATTTTGTATTTGTCCATTGCGAAGAGAATGAAACATAGATTCATGAAATTCTGTAAATGTATCCTCTATTTGTATTATAGATATATGAATTCATTTGTAAAATGCAGGATTGAGCACTTTAAATGCAAACCCCAGTGTGGGTGCATAAGAACTATATGTTTTGACTTCCGTGCACAACCCTAGCTTCCTTTGGCATTCAAATTTCTTACTTTCCAGCACACAGATATCTGGAAAATTAGAACAATCTATGTCATTCCATGATACAGGTATACTTAGACCACTGCTCCATGTTGTTTTCCTGAGACAGAACTTGTCATGGATAAAACTGCAAATCACAATTTAATTGACAATGAACTCCTGCTTTCTCTTTTTACTTATGCAGAGCTTTTATCTAAAACATTGTATTATTATGGACTGCACCTTGCTTGACTGTGTCAATGCATGACTAACACCTCAGAAACACCTTCTGGAAAGAAAATGTTGTAATTTCTTTGTCATTCTAGAACAACCATTTCTCACCTTGTGATTCTTATAGCTGTATTTGCTTATCAGTTAATTGGAACTAGTGATTCACTTAACACTTGAATGCACTGTCGGTGTTTCGTACTCTTGAGCCTCAACATGTACTCTTCATGCATTTTTATGTTCCACCTAACAAACTGTTCTTTGAATCTGCCCTCTTTCATGATGAAAACCAAAACAAAACTCTTTATTAAGGCATAATGTATGCCTGTTCACTATCCTTGACTGTGAAAAGAATACTGATGAACTGGAACTTGCATGACATATATGATTATGATGAACACAAAACCTGAACTATGCAGCAATGTTTCATATAAATGTACTCAGCTGAATTGATTGAGTGAACTAAACTCACTATTCACCTGTAGCCTTCAGAAAAATTAACCTGATCGTTATCAATGCATAGTTGGTTTAGTAACTTGATAGATAACTCTGTTTACTCTTTCAATTGTATTTCATTTCCTTTGATGAACATGATGATGTAATATTTAAATCAAACCATTTAATGAATAGGGTAGCATGTCGAGCTCTACCCTTGTGGGAGCCCATTTTTCTCTACATGCTTGGTCTTTGAATAATGATCAGCTTTGTGATTTTTCTATACCTGCACAAGGAAACAAACAATGTTAGCATAAAACAGAATATGATGATCATGATATTTCTCCTTCAGCTCACTTCCTCTACACTTGATTGATTGTTTCAATGCATAATTAATAGTAGGTTGCACTATCGTGGGTGCCTCATATAGGTTTCTTCATAATCGGAGCCACTGACACCCCCTCTTTTCTCTTATAGGTCGACGAAGCTCAAGAAGACAAAGGTGCACCATTCACGCCAACCGGCTTATAATTCCGCATGATGATTATAAGTTAAGCACTTTATATGTTTTTTCTACTTTTCCTGCGATCTTCAGTAGTGTAATGTGGTATTAGTGATATATTGCAACAGTCACATCCATGGTTTGTGTGGATCTTTGATTTCAATTATTTGCTTTCATTTGAAAGGAAAATGCATTCCAATGAAAATCTTTGTAATATCATTCTGATTCTTGAAATCAAATGAAGCCTTGTAAAATATGAGTCTTTTCATGAAATAAATGAAAGCATTTAAAAATGCTTTGTTGTTTACATGCTTAATTCTGTACTTCATTCATTTCTGGAATATTTGAATAGCACTCTGAAACTCCATTTCTTCTTTTAAATGCACAACTGTTACTTGAGGAATGATGAATGAATGCAAAACAACACTTTAAACATAATCTACAAT